>CM075722.1:13171401-13286401 GCA_037974335.1 Prionace glauca
TCACGTGCTCACTGTGTGTGGCCTCACTCTCACTTTTAACCATACCCCCCCCCCCCACCCTGGAATGTGGAATTGTAAGACAATATGGAAGAGCTTGAAGGGGACAACAGTAAAAGGTAAGGTGGCGAGGAATTTGTGGAAGGGTGTGGGTTTGTTAATTCCCACACGCTGCCTGTGGGGGTGAGATTTCACTACATGGGTGAAAGAGCTGGTGTGTGTGTGTGTGTGAGTGTGTGTGTGAGAGAGAGAGGGAGAACTGGGGCTGCCAGTCCATCATTAACATCAGTGCAGGATACATAATTGGGCTCCGTTCCCAGCTCTCCATTGCTAATCCATCACCGGTACATTTACTTAAACTCTCCTGGCTGCCTCGGAGGTGGGGGGAGAGGGAAGACAGTTTTACAACCCTGTCCTGGACAGACAACTTGCCCAGACCTAAGACCGAGCAGAGGGGGGGGAAAAAAAAATGCAACCGCAGGGTGGCACAGTGGGTTGGCACTGCCGCCTCACAGCGCCGGAGACCTGGGTTCGATTCCCGGCTCGGGTCACTGTCTCTGTGCCCAGTCTGCATGTTCTCCCCGTGTCTGCGTGGGTTTCCGCGGTTTCCTCCCACAGTCTGAAAGACGTGCTGGTTAGGGTGCGTTGGCCATGCTAAGTTCTCCCTCTGTGTACCCAAACGGGCACCGGAGTGTGGCAACTAGGGGATTTTCACAGTTACTTCATTGCAGTGTTAATGTAAGCCGACTTGTGACATGAATAAATAAACTTTAATAAAAATCAGCCCCCTCCCCTTACCACCACCGCTCCCCCTTTTCTTGACTGACCAGCAATGCCCCAACCTCCAACCATGTGCAGTTTTGGGCGCCGCACTTACGCAAGGATATTTTGGCATCGGAGGGAGTGCAGAGGAGGTTTACTCGGCTGATACCGGAGTTGAGGGGGTTGAGCTATGAGGAGAGGCTGAATAAACTAGGCTTGTACTCGTTAGAGTTTAGAAGAATGAGGGGAGATCTCATTGAGACGTATAAGATGTTGAATGGGATGGATAGGATAGAGGTGGAGAGACTCTTCCCGCTCAGAAAGGATAATAGGACTAGAGGGCACAGCCTCAAGATAAAGGGGGGTCGGTTTAGAACGGAGTTGAGGAGGAACTTCTTCACTCAAAGGGTGGTGAATCTCTGGAATTCTCTGCCCGTTGAAGTGGTGGAGGCTGCCTCGCTAAATATTTTTAAGACGCGGGTTGATAGGGTTTTGATAGGCAAGGGGATTAAGGGTTATGGGGAGAGGGCGGGAAGGTGGAGCTGAGCCACGACAGATCAGCCATAATCTTATTGAATGGCGGGGCAGGCTCGAAGGGCCAGATGGCCTACTCCTGCTCCTATTTCTTATGTTCTTATGTTCATGGTTCCATGGTCGTGTTTGTGGGACCCTGCCTGCTTTACAGCAGCAAGCGCACTTGAGAAGTTCTTTACTGCCTCCAAACCTGTGCCAGGGAAGGTCCTGTGGCGGGGGGAGGCGCTTTAGAAATTCAATTTATCCCCTATCCTTTTGCCCTGGGCTTTCTGCGATGGGATCCCTGTTCTGTTTGATCTGCCATCTCAGATGTCCGCAGAGACAGTTTGCTGCACTGATTTCCAAATGATCTCAATGCTCTTGAGGGATTGATCTTGTTATCAGCACGGGTGGCACAGTGGTTGGCACTGCTGCCTCACAGCACCAGCGGCCCGGGTTCAATTTCCGGCTTGGGTCACTGCCTGTGTGGAGTTTGCACATTCTCCTCATGTTTGCCTTGGCTTCCTCCGGGTGCTCCGGTTTCCTCCCGCAGCACAAAGATGTGTAGGTTAGATGGATTGGCCATGCTAAATCGCCCCTTCGTATCCCAAGATGTATATGTTAGGTGGATTGACCATGATAAATTGCCACTTAGAACATAGAACACTACAGGCCCTTCGGCCTCAAGTTGCACCGATCACATCCATACCTACCAGGCCTATCTATAACCCTCAATCCCATTAAATCCAGGGACTCATCCAGAAGTCGATTAAAGGACCCCAGTGAGTTTGCCTCTACCACCACTGACGGCAGCCGATTCCACTCACCCACCACCCTCTGAGTGAAAAACTTACCCCTAACATCTCTCTTAGTGTCCAAGAGGTATACATTAAGTGGATTGGCCATGCTAAATTCATGGGGTTACAGGAATAGGGTGGAAACTGGAGCACCTGGAGGAAACCCACGCAGACATGGGGAGAACATGCAGACTCCGCACTGAGAGTGATCCAAGGCCAGAACTGAACCTGGGTTCCTGGTGCTGTGAGGTAGTGGTGCTAACCATTGTGCTGCCCATGGTTGCTGGCCCAATGTGACACACAGGTCAATGGATAAGTACTTGTAAATGAGATTAGAATAGATAGCTTTGGCTGCACAACGGGCTGAAGGGCCTTGCTTTGTGCTGGGAAACTCTCCGACTCCATCAGGAATCAACGGGTGCGATTCGGATTGGCGGATGGTGACTAGTGGGGTGCCCCAGGGGTCGGTGCTGGGGACTCAGCTATTTACCATTTATACAGATGATCTGGAGGAGGGAACCGAGTGCAGGGTGTCGAAGTTTGCTGATGACACCAAGATTGGGGGAATGGCAAATTGTGCGGAGGGTGTGGAGAGTCTGCAGAAGGATCTAGATAGACTGGGCGAATGGGCCAGGAACTGGCAAACGGAATTTAATGTTGGCAAGTGTGAGGTGGTCCACTTTGGTAGGAAGGACTATTACTTACGGGCGAAAAACTGCAGCAGGCGACAGTGCAGAGGGACCTCGGGGTCCTTGTGCATGAGTCACAAAAACCCAGCTTGCAGGTGCAGCAGGTGGTCAGGAAGGCGAATGGGATGCTGGCCTTCATAGCGAGGGGGATTGAATATAAAAGTAGGGAGGTCTTGCTGCAGCTGTATAGGGCATTGGTGAGGCCGCAACTGGAGTACTGTGTGCAGTTTTGGGCGCCGCACCTGCGCAAGGATATTTTGGCCTTGGAGGGAGTGCAGAGGAGGTTTACTAGGCTGATGCCGGAGTTGAGGGGGTTGAGCTATGAGGAGAGGCTAAATAAATTAGGCTTCTACTCGTTAGAGTTTAGAAGAATGAGGGGAGATCTCATTGAGACGTATAAGATGATGAATGGGATGGATAGGATAGAGGTGGAGAGACTCTTCCCGCTCAGAAAAGACAGTAGGACTAGAGGGCACAGCCTCAAGATAAAGGGGGGGCGGTTTAGAACGGAGTTGAGGAGGAACTTCTTCACTCAAAGGATGGTGAATCTCTGGAATTCTCTGCCCGTTGAAGTGGTGGAGGCAGCCTCGCTAAATATTTTTAAGACGCGTTTTGATAGGTTTTTGATAAGAGAGGGGATTAAGGGTTATGGGGGAGAGGGCAGGAATGTGGAACTGAGACACGACAGATCAGCCATGATCTTATTGAATCGCAGGGCAGGCTCGAAGGGCTGGATGGCCTACTCCTGCTCCTATTTCTTATGTTCTTATGTTCTTGTTTTCTTTCTCTTCCCGCTTGGGTCGCTGTCTGTGTGGACATTCTCCTTGTGTTTGCGTAGGTTTCCTCCGGGTACTTCTGTTTCCTCCCATAGTTCAAAGATGTGTGGATCAGATTTTGATTTGATTTATTATTGTCACATGTATTAGTCTACAGTGAAAAGTACTGTTTCTTGTGCACTATACAGACAAAGCATAGAGAAGGAGAGAGTGCAGAATGTAGTGTTATAGTTATAGCTAGAATGTAGAGAAAGATCAACTTAATGCGATGTAGTCCATTCAAAAGTCAGGTGGCAGCAGGAAAGAAGCTGTTCTTGAGTCGGTTGGTACGTGATCTCAGACTTTTGTATCTTTTTCCCGACAGAAGAAGGTGGAAGAGAGAATGTCTAGGGTGCATGGGGTCCTTAGTTATGCTGGCTGCGTTTTCCAAGGCAGCAGGAAGTGTAAGAACATAAGAACATAAGAAATAGGAGCAGGAGTAGGCCATCTGGCCCTTCGAGCCTGCCCTGCCATTCAATAAGATCATGGCTGATCTGTTGTGGCTCAGTTCCACATTCCAGCCCTCTCTCCATAACCCTTAATCCCCTCTCTTATCAAAAACCCATCAACCCGCTTCTTGAAAATATTTAGCGAGGCAGCCTCCACCACTTCAACGGGTAGAGAATTCCAGAGATTCACCACCCTTTGAGTGAATAAGTTCCTCCTCAACTCCATTCTAAAACGCCCCCCCTTTATCTTGAGGCTGTGCCCCTTAGTCCTACTGTCTTTTTTGAGCGGGAAGAGTCTCTCCACCTCTATCCTATCCATCCCATTCATCATCTTATATGTCTCAATGAGATCTCCCTCATTCTTCTAAACTCCAACGAGTACAAGCCGAGTTCATTCAGCCTCTCCTCATAGCTCAACCCCCTCAACTCCGGTATCAGCCTAGTAAACCTCCTCTGCACTCCCTCCAAGGCCAAAATATCTTTGCGCAGGTGCGGCGCCCAAAACAAAAGTGTAGACAGAGCCAATGGATGGGAGGATGGATTGGGCTACATTCACGACCTTTTGTAGTTCCTTGCACACGTGCTCACTGTGTCATACCAAGCTGTGATACAACTAGAAAGAATACTTTCTATGGGGCATCTGTAAAAGTTGGTGAGAATCGTAGCTGACATGCCAAATTTCCTCAGTCTTCTGAGAAAGTAGAGGTGTTGGTGGGCTTTCTTAACTATAGCAATGGCATGGGGGGAACCAGGACAGGTTGTTGGTGATCTGGACACCTGGAAACTTGAAGCTCTCGACCATTTCTACTTCATCCCCGTTGATGTAGACAGGGGCATGTTCTTCTCTACGCTTCTGAAGTTGATGACAATCTCCCTCATTTTGTTGACATTGAGGGGGAGATTATTGTCGCCGCACCAGGTCACCAGATTCTCTATCTCATTCCTGTACTCTGTCTCGTCATTGTTTGAGATAGATCCACCATGATGGTCATCAGCAAACTTAAAAATCGAGTTGGAGGGGAATTTGGCCGCACGGTCACAGGTGTATAAGGAGTATAGTAGGGGGGGCTGAGAACACAGCCCTGTGGGGCAACCGGTGTTGAGGATGATCGTGGAGGAGGTAAAAGCATTTTTAAAATAAAAGCATTTTTAAGCAGCAAACGGATGTGGAAGGCGGAGCCTGAGATTGTGGTGTCGACAGCTGTTCAACAGGGAACTTAGCAATTATCTTTGAGAAAAGACTTGCTGCATTACAGAGGAAGGGAGTGGGAGTGGGTTAGAGAGTTGCAAAGAGCTGGCCAAGTAGCCTCTTCTTGTGTGAGATTTAGAGTGGGAGATAATTACATAATATAACTTGTTTATTTCCCAATCAAAATGCAGTTAGTGAAGAATTGTTGCTGACTCTATGTGATGTTAATCTCAGTTAGAACATAGAACATAGAACATAGAACATTACAGCGCAGAACAGGCCCTTCGGCCCACGATGTTGCGCCGACCAGTTACAAAACAATGACCCACTAGCCTAAACCAATCCCTTTTCATCCATAAACCTATCCACAGATCTCTTAAATGCCCCCAAACTAGGTGCATTTACAACTGCAGCTGGCAGGGCATTCCAGTCCCTCACCACCCTCTGGGTAAAGAACCTACCCCTGACATCCGTCCTATAACTACCCCCCCTTAATTTAAAATCGTGCCCCCTCGTGCTAGCTTTCTCCATCCTAGGAAAAAGGCTAAACCCTGTCTAAACCTCTAATCATCTTATATGTTTCAATAAGGTCCCCTCTTAGCCGCCTTCTTTCCAGCGAAAACAACCCCAAATCTCTCAATCTCTCCTCATAGGATCTCCCCTCCATACCAGGCAACATCCTGGTAAACCTCCTCTGCACCCTCTCCAAAGCCTCTACATCCTTCCTGTAATGTGGGGACCAGAACTGCACACAAAACTCCAAGTTACTTACACTACCGTGGTCTCTAGCTGTGATTGGTGTGGCATTTACTCAATTCTCTCCATCATAGCTGGATAAAGTGAACAGGGAACACAGGAACCCTTAATTCCCCTTGTCTATCAGAAACCTATCTACCCATGATTTAAATATATTCAGCGAGGCAGCCTCCACCACTTCAACGGGCAGAGAATTCCAGAGATTCGCCACCCTTTGAGTGAAGAAGTTCCTCCTCAACTCCGATCTAAACCGCCTCCCCTTTATCTTGAAGCTGTGCCCTCTAGTTCTGGTTTCCTTTCTGAGCGGGAAGAATCTCTCTACCTCTACCCTATCCATCCCCTTCATTATCTTATACGTCTCTGTAAGATCCCCCCTCATCCTTCTGAACTCCAACAAGTACAGACCCAGTCTATTCAATCTCTCCTCTTAAACTAACCCCCTCATCTCCGGTATCAGCCTGGTGAACCTTCTCTGCACTCCCTCCAAGGCCAAAATATTCTGAAGCAAATAAGGGGACCAAAACTGCACACAGTACTCCAGCTGCGGCCTCACCAGTGCCTTGTACAGTTGTCATCACATTGTCCCATCTCGACCAACCACCTCTATTCCCCATCTATTCATGTGTCTATCTGGATTAGTCTTAAATGTCACTAACATGTCTTCCACAGCTATCTCACTTGGCAGTGCATTCCAGGCCACCACCACCCTCTGTGTAAAGAAACTTCCCCCCCCCCCCCCCCCCCCCCCCCGTACATCTCTACTGAACCTTCCCCACCCTCACCTTGAACTTGTGGTGAGGCCGCAGCTGGAGTACTGTGTGCAGTTTTGGGCGCCGCACCTGCGCAAGGATATTTTGGCCTTGGAGGGAGTGCAGAGGAGGTTTACTAGGCTGATACCGGAGTTGAGGGGATTGAGCTATGAGGAGAGGCTGAATAAACTGGGCTTGTACTCGTTAGAGTTTAGAAGAATGAGGGGAGATCTCATTGAGACGTATAAGATGATGAATGGGATGGATAGGATAGAGGTGGAGAGACTGTTCCCGCTCAAAAAAGACAGTAGGACTAGGGGGCACAGCCTCAAGGTAAAGGGGAGGCGGTTTAGAACGGAGTTGAGGAGGAACTTCTTCACTCAAAGGGTGGTGAATCTCTGGAATTCTCTACCCGTTGAAGTGGTGGAGGCTGCCTCGCTAAATATTTTTAAGAAACGGGTTGATGGGTTTTTGATAAGAGAGGGGATTAAGGGTTATGGGGAGAGGGCGGGAAGGTGGAACTGAGCCACAACAGATCAGCCATGATCTTATTGAATGGCGGGGCAGGCTCGAAGGGCCAGATGGCCTACTCCTGCTCCTATTTCTTATGTTCTTATGTCATCTCTGCCCCGGGAAAATGCTTCCAACTGCACACCCTATTTATAAGAACATAAGAACATAAGAAATAGGAGCAGGAGTAGGCCATCTGGCCCTTCGAGCCTGCCCCGCTATTCAATAAGATCATGGCTGATCTGTCGCGACTCAGTTCCACCTTCCCGCCCTCTCCCCATAACCCTTAATCCCCTCTTATCAAAAACCCATCAACCCGCTTCTTAAAAATATTTAGCGAGGCAGCCTCCACCACTTCAACGGGCAGAGAATTCCAGAGATTCACCACCCTTTGAGTGAAGAAGTTCCTCCTCAACTCTGTTCTAAACCGCCCCCCCCTTTATCTTGAGGCTGTGCCCCCTAGTCCTACTGTCTTTTTTGAGCGGGAACAGTCTCTCCACCTCTATCCTATCCATCCCATTCATCATCTTATACGTCTCAATGAGATCTCCCTCATTCTTCTAAACTCCAACGAGTACAAGCTTAGTTTATTCAGCCTCTCCTCATAGCTCAATCCCCTCAACTCCGGTATCAGCCGAGTAAACCTCCTCTGCACTCCCTCCAGGGCCAAAACATCCTTGCGCAGGTGCGGCGCCCAAAACTGCACTATGCCCCTCAGAATTTTATAAACTTCGTTCAGATCTCCCCTCAGCCTCCGTCTTTCCAGTGCAACATGGAGGGGGTGCTGCACTGCCTTAGGTGCTGTCTTGCGGACTGGACGTTGGGCTGAATCTCGGCTTGCCCCATCCTGTGGAGGCAAAAGATGACGGTGCTGTGATGACCAAGCGGGCACCTCCCCAGTCTCCTGCTCAGTACCAGTCCCTCAATCAGTGAAGCTAACCGCCGAGTCTTCATCATGCCTCGGCCTCGGAGAGCTCCCCGGGCGCAGGTTGGTCGCCGTGTTTCCAAATCGCCACGGTAACTGCGCTTTCAAAGTGCTTCAGTGATTTTTGCCCTGAACTCGCAGATCAACGTAGCAAGCGGCGCACAGCAGGATCCCGCAAACAGCCGATGAGTGACTGCATGTTCCATTTATTGCGACGTTTTATTCAGGATCGATTTCTGGCGGGGATTTTCCAAGAATTCCTGGCACTACTTGGAGAGGCACGGTGGGATCGTTCGCATAGCTGTGGCCGGGTCTTACCTGAACACTCCATCCAGAAATTGGTACATAGAACATAGAACATTACAGCGTAGAACAGGCCCTTCGGCCCACGATGTTGCACCGACCAGTTACAAAAACAATGACCCACTAGCCTAAACCAATCCCTTTTCATCCATAAACCTATCCACGGATCTCTTAAACGCCCCCAAACTAGGTGCATTTACAACTGCAGCTGGCAGGGCATTCCAGTCCCTCACCACCCTCTGGGTAAAGAACCTACCCCTGACATCCGTCCTATAACTACCCCCCCTTAATTTAAAGCCGTGCCCCCTCGTGCTAGATTTCTCCTCCGACAGTACGGGGCAGGTGGGAAAGGCTGAATCGCTGCCCTCTGTGCGACATCCTTACTTCCAATCCAATAATTCAGTCCTCACAAACTGGGACAACGTACCCACAGGTTGAGAGAATTAAGCAGAGTTCCAGTCAGAGGCATGTCATTCTGATGGCGGAACTGGAAGTGGGTGTCAACGCTGGAAAGTTTGGGAGGGAGCGCTCATACGAGGCATTTTACAAAGCAAAGGGCCAACAGCAAGCGCGAATCTGTGGCAAGGTAGTTTTTATTGTGCAGTCGCACTGGGTCTCCAAAGCTCAGAAGCACATGCAGCCTATCTCGGTTCGGAGTGCGGACAACAAGCCACTGTGTTGACTGTTTCCCACGGTGCAGAGTTGTCACATTCTGCCAATTTCTATCTGCGTAGTTGTACCGGTACGGCTGAAGTGAATCACAAGTTCATCAGATATAGGAGCAGAATTAGGCCATTCGGCCCATCGGGTCCATTCCGCCATTCGATCATGGCTGATGTGCTCCTCAGCTCCATTTTCCTGCCCTCTCCCCATAACCCTTCAACCCATTCCCAATTTAAAAAAGCTGTCTAACTCCTCCTTAAATTTGCTCACTGTCCCAGCATCCACCGCACTTTGAGGCAGCGAATTCCACAGATTCACAACCTTTGGGACAAGTAGTTTCTCCTCAACTCTCTTTTAAATTTGTTACCCCTTAGCGTCAGACTGTGGCCCCTCGTCCTAGTTTCGTATGTGGAGCAAGGGCAAGTGGTGAGGTTCGTGCTGATTGCTCACAATTTTGACTGTCAGAGCCGTACAGACTCCCCGCCCCCTCTGTGTCAGCATAGTGGCACAGTGGTTAGCACTGCTGCCTCACAACGCCAGGGACCCAGGTTCAATTCCTGGCTTGGGTCACTGTCTGTGTGGAGTCTGCACAACCTCCAATCCCTCTACTTTCTCAGAAGACTAAGGAAATTTGGCATGTCAGCTACGACTCTCACCAACTTTTACAGATGCACCACAGAAAGCATTCTTTCTGGGTGTATCACAGCTTGGTATGGGCTCCTGCTCTGCCCAAGACCGCAAGGAAGGTTGTGAATGTAGCCCAATCCATCAAGCAACCAGCTTCCCACCCATTGACTCTGTCTACACTTTCCGCTGCCTCGGCAAAGCAGCCACTGTAATTAAGGACCCCCACGCACCCCGGACATTCTCTCTTCCACCTTCTTCCGTCAGGAAAAAAGATGCAAAAATCTGAGGTCACGTACCAACCGACTCAAGGACAGTTTTTTCCCTGCTGCTGTCAGACTTTTGAATGAACATAAGAACATAAATAGGAGCAGGAGTAGGCCATCTGGCCCTTCGAGCCTGCCCAGCCATTCAATAAGATCATGGCTGATCTGTCGTGGCTCAGTTCCACTTTCCCACCCTCTCCCCATAACCCTTAATCCCCTCTCTTATCAAAAACCCATCAACCCGCGTCTCAAATATATTTAGCGAGGCAGCCTCCACCACTTCAACGGGTAGAGAATTCCAGAGATTCACCACCCTTTGAGTGAAGAAGTTCCTCCTCAACTCCGTTCTAAACCGCCCCCCCTTTATCTTGAGGCTGTGCCCCCTAGTCCTACTGTCCTTTCTGAGCGGGAAGAGTCTCTCCACCTCTATCCTATCCATCCCATTCATCATCTTATACGTCTCAATGAGATCTCCCCTCATTCTTCTTAACTCTAACGAGTACAAGCCTAGTTTATTCAGCCTCTCCTCATAACTCAACCCCCTCAACTCTGGTATCAGCCGAGTAAACCTCCTCTGCACTCCCTCCAAGGCCAAAATATCCTTGCGTAAGTTTGGCGACCAAAACTGCACACAGTACTCCAGCTGCGGCCTCACCAGTGCCCTGTACAGTTGCAGCAAGACCTCCCTACTTTTATACTCAATCCCCCTCGCTATGAAGGCCAGCATCCCATTCGCCTTCCTGACCACCTGCTGCACCTGCAGGCTGGGTTTTTGCGACTCGTGCACAAGGACCCCGAGGTCCCTCTGCACCGTCGCACGCTGCAGTTTTTTGCCACGTAAGTAATAGTCCTTCCTACCATTCTTCCTACCAAAGTGGACCACCTCACACTTGCCAACATTAAATTCCATTTGCCATTTCCTGGCCCATTCGCCCAGCCTATCTAGATCCTTCTGCAGACTCTCCACACCCTCCGTGCAATTTGCCGTTCGCATTAAGTTGATCTTTCTCTACACCCTAGCAATGACTGTAACACTACATTCTGCACTCTCTCGTTTCCTTCTCTATGTTTTGTCTGCATAGCGCGCAAAGAACAATACTTTTCACTGGATGTTAATACATGTGACAATAATAAATCAAATCAAATCAAAATCTGCGTGGGTTTCCTCCGGATGCTCTGGTTTCCTCCCAAAGTCCAAAAGACGTGTTGGTTAAGTGGATTGACAATGCTAAAGTCACCCTCATTGTACCCGAGTAGGCACCAGAGCGTGGCGGCTAGGAAATTTTCAAGTAACTTCATTGCAGTGTTAATGTAAGCCTAGTTGTGACACTAATAAATAAGCTTAAACAAAGGGTAAATATATCTTTAGGTTTTTAACCATCTGAACTTGATAGTTTTATTAATATATAAATTATTCAGCATTTTCTGTAACTCGTGGTGAAATATTTGGCGTGTATTAAAATGTATTTAATCTTCTTCATGGGGTCACGTTTGGTGAACAAGCCTGATTTTAATCTTGCGGCCGACTGATGAAGGTGGGCCAGTCATGTGGCCCATTCAGCAACCCACGTCGCCCAAAAATGTTCAGGAAGCTCCGCAGAAATGAGTCACGGGAACTCTCTGGAAACAAAGCACAGACCTGTGTAATTGTTTGCCTGCGGTTACAGATCGCTCGTTGAGAGTGAAATTTCCTTTGTGGTTCACGTTTGCCACTCACTGTCCCTCGGGAGCTCTCGTGGCGAGAAGAGGTGATAGAATTGTGGTATTGTCGCTGGGCCAGCTACCCAGGGCAATGCTCTGGGGACCCGGGCTCAAACCTCCTAAATTAGAATTCCAGGAAAAGTATCTGGAATTAAAAGCCTAATTGATGACCCTGCAACGCATGCCCTTCAGGGAAGGAAAGCTGCTATCCTTGCCTGTAAATGTAGGTGGCTCAGTGGTTAGTGCTGCTGCCTCGCAGTGCCAGGGACCTGGGTTCAATTCCCAGTTAGGGTCACTGTCTGTGTGGAGTTTGCATGTTCTCCCTGTGTCGGTGTTGATTTCCTCCAAAATTGTGCGGGTTAGGTGCATTAGCCCATGCTAAATTGCCCCTTAGTAATTTTAATACCCGCCAAATATTTCATCGCGAGTTATAAAAAAATACTGAATAATTTATATATTAATAAAGCTATCAACTCCAAATGGTTAAAACCTAAAGATATATTTACCCTTTGTTTAAGTTTATTTATTAGTGTCATAAGTAGGTTTACATTAACATTGCAATGAAGTTACTGTGAAAATCTCTGAGCCACCACATTCTGGTGCCTGTTCGGGTACACTGAAAGAGAATTTAGCATGGCCAATGAACCTAGCCCCTTAGGGGGGCTAGTTCGGGGACACGCATGAAGTTATGGGGATAGGGCCTGGGTGGAATTGTGGTCGGTGCAGACTCTGAATGGCCTCCTTCTGCACTGTGGGATTCTATGAAACCATTGTCGATTGTTGGAAAAACCCATCTGGTTCACTAATGTCCCTTCAGGGAAGGAAATCTGCCATCCTTACCCCGGTCTGGCCTACACGTGACTCCAGAGCCACAGCAATGTGGTTGACTCTTAACTATCCGTCTAAACTACCCGTTTAGCAAGCCACTCAGTTCAAGGGGCAATTTTTCTTCCTTTGTGGGACATGGGCATCGCTGGCTGACTAGCATTTATTGATGTGGGTATGCCGGCGTTGGACTGGCGTAAATGGGCATTTATTGCCCATCGCCAGTTGCCCAAAGGATTTTATTGAATTTAACTTCCACCATCTGCCGTGGCGGGATTCGAACCCGGGTCCTCAGAGCATTAGCTGAGTTTCTGATTGTCTAGCCACTATAATACCACTAAGGCCATCACCTCTCCTGGGGATGGGCAATAAATGCTGGCCCAGCCAGTGATGCCCATATCCCTTGAGAGAATGAAAGAGGATGAGTGCATTCGCCTTGCCCTCTGGAGCAATGAGTGATGGCCATAGAATGCACCGTGCTGCCCACCTAACTGGCAGCACCCTGGCGATTGACAGGGTAGGGTAGGGCATTGTTCACCTCTCGATTGTACCGGTGTGGCAGCTGGCAAAATACCCCTTGTTGCTCATGGAACCCCGGAGGCAACCGGGGACACAACTCCCAGATATAGAAGATGGAACACCCATCGGGGGGGGGGGGGGGGTGGCATCTCACCATCGCCGTGATGCCAACTTAATTTTTGTGGTTGGAGTCTGCCGCCTTCGAAATTTCACCTCCTGAAACCCATCCGTGCCCTGAGGCGTTGTTAATCTCAAACCTGAGGAGAGTGGGTTCAATCCCAGGGACGGAAATAGACAGCCCCCCGAGAAATGACTTCCACGCTGGGTCCCAAATCAGTGGGATATGTCTATTTTTACTTGAATGTTTGTGGACTTTTGAGTAAGATGGTTATTTTTTTTTTAAATTTGTTCATGGGGTGTGGGCATCGTTGGCTGGGCCAGCATTCGTCACCCGTGGGGGCGGCACGGTAGCACAGTGGGTTAGCACTGCTGCTTCACAGCTCCGGGGTCCCGGGTTCGATTCCCGGCTCGGGTCACTGCCTGTGTGGAGTTTGCACATTCTCCTCGTGTCTGCGTGGGTTTCCTCCGGGTGCTCCGGTTTCCTCCCACAGTCCAAAGATGTGCGGATTAGGTTCATTGGCTATGCTAAAATTGCCCCTTAGTGTCCTGGGACGTGTAGGTTAGAGGGATTAGCAGGTAAAATGTGTAAGGATATGGGGATAGGGTCTGGATGGGATTGTGTTCGGTGCAGACTCGATGGGCCGAAAGGCCTGTTTCTGCACTGTAGGGTTCTATCCCTGAGGGCATTTGAGAGTCAATCACATTGCTGTGGGTGTTGAGTCATGCAAACCAGCCTCCAATCCATTGACTCCGTCTACACTTCCTGCTGCCTCGGGGTTTAGGGGGGAATGTGAGGAGCACATTCTTTACTCAGAGGGTGGTGAGGGTCTGGAATGCCCTGCCTGGGAGGGTGGTGGAGGTGGGGTGCCTCACATCCTTTAAAAAAACGTTAGGATGAGCACTTGGCACATCATAACTCTCAGGGCTATGGGCCGAGTGCTGGCGCGGATGGGATTTAGGTGGGAGTTCAGGGGCTTTTAATGGGTCGGTGCAGACTGGATGGGCTGAAGGGCCTCTTCTGTGCTATATATGATTCTATGAAAAGTAGCCAGCATAGAGCTCCCACACACCCCGGACATTCTCTCTTCCACCTTCTTCCATCAGGAAAAAGAAACAAAAGTCTGAGGTCACGTACCAACCGACTCAAGAACAGTTTCTTCCTTGGGGCTGTCGGACTTTTGAATGATGTGGAGATGCTGGCGTTGGATTGGGGGTAAACACAGTAAGAAGTCTCACAACACCAGGTTAAAGTCCAACAGGTTTATTTGATAGTAAACCCGCAAGCTTTTGGGATTTGCCCCTTTGTCAGGTGAATGGACCTACCTTGCATTAAATTGATCTTTCTCAACATTCCTAGCTATGACTGTAACACTTGTACCTGTAAAACCTCAGATACTTTCGCTCAGTTTACTCACTGAAAAGTTTTACCCTTATTTGCAAGATGGACAAAAGATAAACACAAGTAAAGGTTCAATAGGTTTATTAATAGTAACACTATTAACCCTTAAATTACCCACATGAAACAAGAGGATACCCGAGATTCAAGTATATTACCCACAAGGTTGGCTTGGTTAAAACTGCAGGCCTGATTCTCTGAATCCCTTCTCATCCGTCGTCACAAAGATAAGTCTCCATGGCAGATCCTTCCTTCCTTCTTCCACTGGTCAGTTTTCCAATGGTCAGGTTCGCCTCCCTCATCGAGTCTTCCCCATTGGTGTGTCTGGGATGTGTACCTTTATCCCCCTCCATCTCCACCTTTCCAGAAAGTTCTCTGGTTTTCGACCAATGAGGTCCCGGAAGAGAGGGTCCCAATGCCCAGTGGGTTTCTTGATGTCTGTCTGACAGGACACCGGGGCCTACCCCCAGGTATCCATCTCCACGGTGTTGGTTACATATACCCCGTTGCCATGTAAGATAACTGCAGGAACTCTAGGTGACACAAAGTCTGGCCCGACCTGGCTTAAGAACATAAGAAATAGGAGCAGGAGTAGGCCATCTAGCCCTTCGAGCCTGCCCCGCCATTCAATAAGATCATGGCTGATCTGTCGTGGCTCAGTTCCACTTTCCCGCTTTCTCCCCATAACTCTTAATCCCTTGTCTGTCAAAAACCTATCTACCCGTGACTTAAATATATTTAGCGAGGCAGCCTCCACCACTTCAACGTGCAGAGAATTCCAGAGATTCACCACCCTTTGAGTGAAGAAGTTCCTCCTCAATTCTGATCTAAACCGCTCCCCCCCCCCCGCCTTATCTTGAAGCTGTGCCCTCTAGTCCTGCTGGCCTTTCTGAGCGGGAAGACTCTCTCTACCTCTACCCTATCCATCCCTTGGGCAGCACGGTAGCACAGTGGTTAGCACTGCTGCTTCACAGCTCCAGGGTCCTGGGTTCGATTCCCGGCTCGGGTCACTGTCTGTGTGGAGTTTGCACATTCTCCTCGTGTCTGCATGGGTTTTCTCCGGGTACTCCGGTTTCCTCCCACAGTCCAAAGATGTGCGGGTTAGGTTCATTGGCTATGCTAAAAAATTGCCCCTTAGTGTCCTGGGATGTGTAGGTTAGAGGGATTAGCAGGTAAATGTGTAGGGATATGGGGATAGGGTCTGGGTGGGATTGTGTTCGGTGCAGACTCGGTGGGCCGAAGGGCCTGTTTCTGCACTGTAGGGTTCTGTAGGGTTCTATGATCCCCTTCATTATCTTATACATCTCTATAAGATCCCCCTCATCCTTCTAAACTCCAACAAGTACAGACCCAGTCTATTTAGTCTCTCTTCATAATCCAATCCCCTCATCTCTGGTATCAGCCTAGTGAACCTCCTCTGCACTCCCTCCAAGGCCAGTATATCCTTCCGCGAGTGCGGAGACCAAAACTGCACACAGTACTCCAGCTGCGGCCTCACCAGTGCCCTCTAACAACAGCTTCTAACAATAGACCGATGCATTTCAATAGGGTGTGATGATCTCCTGCTGGGTCTCAGCAGAGTGCAATGATCTTTGATGGGTGATTGATGGATGAATGAACACCACTTGACAATCACCGGGCAGGAGTGTTCTCTTCCAGTCGGGGAACACTTTAGCAGTCGCAGGCTTTCGGCCTCTGATCTTCGCTCCTGCTGGGTCTCAGCAGAGTGCAATGATCTTTGATGGGTGATTGATGGATGAATGAACACCACTTGACAATCACCGGGCAGGAGTGTTCTCTTCCAGTCGGGGAACACTTTAGCAGTCGCAGGCTTTCGGCCTCTGATCTTCGGGTAAGCATTCTCCAAGCCGGCCTACACAACACACAACTATGCAGAGTCACTGAGCAGAGACTGTTAGCCAAGTTCCGCACATATGAGGACGGCCTCAACTGGGATCTTGGGTTCATGTCGCACTATCTTCACTTCTGTTGTGGGCAAGGTTTTAGAAAAAATTATTCGGGACAGGATTTATAGTTATTTGGAGAGTAATGAATTGATTGGAGATAGTCAGCATGGCTTTGTGGCGGGTAGGTCGTGTCTTACTAACTTTATTGAGAAAGTGACCAAAGAGGTGGATAGGGGTAAGGCAGTTGATGTGGTGTATATGGATTTTAGTAAGGCGTTTGATAAGGTTCACCATGGTAGGCTTCTGCAGAAAATGCAGATGTATGGGATTGGGTGATCTAGGTAATTGGATCAGGAATTGGCTAGCAGATAGGAGACAGAGGGTGGTGGTTGATGGTAAATATTCATCATGGAGTTCGGTTACGAGTGGTGTGCCTCAGGGATCTGTTTTGGGGCCACTGCTGTTTGTAATTTTTATTAATGATCTGGATGAGGGTATAGTTGGGTGGATTAGTAAATTTGCTGATGACACCAAAGTCGGAGGTGTGGTAGATAGTGATGAAGGGTGTCATAGTTTGCAGGAAGACTTAGACAGGTTGCAGAGCTGGGCCGAGAGGTGGCGGATGGAGTTTAATGCGGAGAAGTGTGAGGTAATTCACTTTGGTAGGAATAACAGATGTGTCGAGTATAGGGCTAATGGGAGGACTTTGAATAGTGTGGATGAGCAGAGGGATCTAGGTGTATGTGTACATAGATCCCTGAAAGTTGGGAGCAAGTAGATAAGGTTGTTAAGAAGGCATACGGTGTCTTGGCGTTTATTGGTAGGGGGATTGAATTTAGGAGTCGCAGCGTCATGTTGCAACTGTACACAACTCTGGTGCGGCCGCACTTGGAGTACTGTGTGCAGTTCTGGTCCCCAAATTACAGGAAGGATGTGGAGGCTTTGGAGAAGGTGCAGAGGAGGTTTACCAGGATGTTGCCTGGTATGGAGGGGAGGTCCTATGAGGCGAGGCTGAGGGATTTGGGGTTGTTTTCGCTGGAAAGAAGGCGGCTAAGAGGAGATCTTATTGAAACATATAAGATGATTAGAGGTTTAGATAGGGTTGATAGTAATAGCCTTTTTCCTCTGATGGAGAAATCTAGCACGAGGGGGCATGGCTTTAAATTAAGGGGTGGTAGTTATAGGACTGATGTCAGGGGTAGGTGAGGGATTGGAATGCCCTGCCTGCTGCAGTTGTAAATGCGCCTAGTTTGGGGGCATTTAAGAGATCCGTGGATAGGTTTATGGACAAAAAGGGATTGGTTTAGGTTAGAGGGTCATTGCTTTTTAACTGGTCGGCGCAACATCGTGGGCCGAAGGGCCTGTTCTGCGCTGTAATGTTCTATGTTCTATGTTCTATCTGTAACCCCCACGACTTGCCTGGGCTTGCAAAATCTCACTGTCCTGTCTGGAGACAATACACATCTCTTTAACCTGTGCTTAACGCTCTCTCCAGTCACATTGCCTGTACCTTTAAGACTTGATTACCTGTAAAGACTCGCATTCCAACCATTATTTTGTAAATTGAGTTTGTGTCTTTATATGCCCCGTTTGTAAACAGAACTCCCATTCACCTGATGAAGGGGCAGCGCTCCGAAAGCTCGTGGCTCGTGCTACCAAATCGACCTGTCGGACTTTAACCTGGTGTTGTGAGACTTCTTACTGTGTTTGTTGGTCGAGGCCCACACACGTTTCTGTGTCTTTGTATATTTGACCTTAGTCAAGCCTGGCCTGCCCGAGATTTGACTGTGTTTGATTTTAATATGCCCAATTCTTTAGTTTAGGATGTCCAATTTAATCAGCCTTAAAACTAGACTCTGATTACATTACCACACACTACATTCTGCACCCTCTCTTTTCCTTCTCTATGAACGGTGTGCTTTGTATAGTGTGCAAGAAACAATACTTTTCACTCTATACTAATACATGTGACAACCATAAATCAAATCAAAAAGAATCTCATGCAGGCCAGCAAATTTCCTTCCCTAAAGGGCATTAGTGAACCAGATGGGTTTTTACAACAGTCGACAATGGTTTCATGGTCATCGTTCGTTCCAAGCATTCACTGAATTTGTTATTTGCTGTGGTGGGATTCTGGTCGCCTCACTATAGGAAAGACGTAGAAGCTATTGAAAGGGTGCAGAGGAGATTTACAAGGATGTTGCCTGGACTGGGAGGCATGCCTTATGAAGATAGGTTGAGGGAGCTGGGACTCTTTTCCCTGGAGAGGCGAAAGTTGAGAGGCGACCTGATAGAGGTTTATAAAATGTTGAGAGGAATAGATAGGGTGGACTCTCAGAGGCTATTTCCCCGGGTTGAAATGGTCGCTACGAGAGGACACAGATTTAAGGTGCGGGGAGGGAAGTACAGAGGTGATGTTAGGGGTAAGTTTTTCACTCAGAGGGTGGTGAGTGAATGGAATCGGCTGCCGTCATCGGTGGTGGAGGCGAACTCGCTGGGGTCTTTTAAAAGACTTCTGGATGAGTATATGGGGTTTAATGGGATTGGGGGTTATAGATAGGTCTATAGATTGGTGGGGTTGATGTGATCGGCGCAACTCGAGGGCCGAAGGGCTTGTTTGTGCTGTAATGTTCTATGTAATGTTCTATATGTAAAAACCCAGGTCCCCAGAGCATCAACCTGGTTCATCTGGATTACTAGCCCAGTGACAATATCACTACGCCACTGTCTCCTATACATTACAATGATTAGAATCTCCCTGCTCCCATCCTGCACAATATATAACTAACTCTTTCACCTATTCCCAGGTGATCCTTCTGATGACAAGTTGAGGGCGCTGCCCAGAATTTCGACACCTTTCAGTACTTTGAAGGAACCCTGACAAGGTAACAACTTGTTCCTTTCAGAACAAATGACTGTGAGATTGTCTTATTCAATGTTACTCCTTATTGTGAGATTGTCTTATTCAATGTTACTCCTTATTGTGAGATTGTCTTATTCAATGTTACTCCTTATTGTGAGATTGTCTTATTCAATGTTACTCCTTATTGTGAGATTGTCTTATTCAATGTTACTCCTTATTGTGAGATTGTCTTATTCAATGTTACTCCTTATTGTGAGATTGTCTTATTCAATGTTACTCCTTATTGTGAGATTGTCTTATTCAATGTTACTCCTTATTGTGAGATTGTCTTATTCAATGTTACTCCTCTCCCTTTTACACAACTTCCAAGACTTTGTGGTGGAGGAAAAAAATGCATTAGAAATATTTAAAATTTATTCGTGTCACCTTAGCGCTGCAGTGAAGTTACTGTGAAAATCCCCACATTCTGGTGCCTGTTCGGGTACACTGAAGGAAAATTTAAGCATGGCTAATGCACCGAACCCCACGTCTTTGGAGTGTGGGAGGAGACCCACACAGACTCAGGGAGAATGTGTAGACTCCACACAGATAGTGACCCAAGCCGGGAATTGAACCCAGGTTCCTAGCACTGTGAGGTAGCGGTGCTAACCATTGCGCCACTCTCTAATATGCTGCCATGATAAATTTTGGCACTGATTTGAAGCAGAGAGCATGTTTCTGATGTGTTGATCTTGGCTAGTTACTGTGTCATGAATCCTATCTCTGAGGAAGGAAAATTAATTTAATTACTAACTGGTAGTCTTTTCTGCCATTAGTGAATAAGTGTCCAGAGATATTAAATGGAGCCTGCACGAGATAATTCAAGGCCAGTCCTCAAAGTAACCAACATTATTTTGGATTGTTTTTTTTAAAAAAAGATTTATGATGGAAGATGTGCAGGTTAGGCAGATTGGGTGGGGCTATAGGGATAGGGCCTGGGTAAGGTATTCTGTCAGAGAGTCAGTGCAGGCTTGATGGGCTGAATGGCTTCCTACAGCACTGGAGGGATTCTATAAAAAGGAAAGACTCACATGGGGCGGCACGGTAGCACAGTGGTTAGCACTGCTGCTTCACAGCTCCAGGGTCCTGGGTTCGATTCCCGGCTCGGGTCACTGCCTGTGTGGAGTTTGCACATTCTCCTCGTGTCTGCGTGGGTTTTCTCCGGGTGCTCCGGTTTCCTCCCACAGTCCAAAGATGTGCGGGTTAGGTTCATTGGCTATGCTAAAATTGCCCCTTAGTGTCCTGGGATGTGTAGGTTAGAGGGATTAGCAGGTAAAATGTATAGGGATATGGGGATAGGGTCTGGGTGGGATTGTGTTCGGTGCAGACTCGATGGGCCGAAGGGCCTGTTTCTGCACTGTAGAGTTCTATTCTATCTATGGTAGCGCTGTGGATAGCACTGCTGCCTCACAGCTCCAGCAAGCTGGGTTTAATTCCTGGCTTGGGTCACAGTGTGGAGTTTGTACATTCTCCCCATGACTGCGTGGGTTTTCTCCGGGTGCCACGGTTTCCTGCCACAGTCCAAAGATGTGCGAAGTAGGTGCATTGGCCGTGCTAAATTGCCCCTTGGTGTCCCTGGATTTGGAGGTTAGAGGGATAAGTGGGATGATGGGAATATAGCCTAGGTTGGATTGTTGTCCGTGCAGATGCGATGGGCTGAATGGCCTCCTTCTGCACTGCAGGGATTCTATGAATTGTATGGTGCTTTTCATATCCACAGGATATTGCACATGGTAAATTGTAACCGTGTGAGGGTTTTCACAAAAAGAAACGTGTGGTTTGCACATGTAGATTCAAACTAACAACAGCAGATTTATTTTAAGAGCTGTGATCTGGCCAGTGAACTGAAAATTAAACAGCAACCCGTACAACACCCTAATGACATCACCATCAAATCATTAAATGACACTTAGAGCAATCATACAACCATTAGAAAATATTTCAGCAAAGTCAGCACTTTTGACATGTAAGTAAAAGCAAAATACTGTTGATGCTGGAAACCTGAAGTAAGGCAATAAGACATAGGAGCAGAATTAGGCCACTCAGCCCATCGATTCTGCTCCGCCATTCTCCTGCCTTTTCCCCATAACCCCTTATTAATCAAGAACCTATCTTATCTAAGTCTTAAAGACACTCAATGACCCGGCCTCCACAGCCTTCTGCGGCAAAGATTTCCACAGATTCACCACTCTCTGGCTGAAGAAATGAACACAAAAAGACTGGCAGGTCTGTGGAGAGAGAAACAGAGTTAACATTTTGAGCCTCTGGACAAGACTTCCTGGCTGCACTCACCCTGAAATAGGCAAATCCCACCTGAGGTTATAGAGTCATAGAGGCTTACAGTATGGAAACAGGCCCTTCAGCCCAACTTGTCCATGCTGCCCAGCTTTTAACCACTAAGCTAGTCCCATTTGCCCACATTTGGCCCATATCCCTCTACACCCAAGTTACCCATGTAACTGTCTAAACGCTTTTTAAAACACAAAATTGTACCTGCCTCTGCTACTACCTCTGGCAGCTTGTTCCAGACACTCACCACCCTCTGTGTGAAAAAATTGCCCCTCTGGACACTTCTGTATCTCTCCCCTCTCACCTTAAACCTATGCCCTCTAGTTTTAGACTCCCCTACCTTTGGGAAAATATATTGGCTATCTAGCTGATCTGTGCCCCTCATTATTTTATAGACCTCCCTAAGATCAATGGACCATTCCATGATCCGTCCCTCGTCCGTTCCCATTCCTGTGATGGGTGGAATAGGAAAACTCCCCCTGGTATTTCTTCGTCAGAGCTGAAGAGAGGGGGCGTAGTCATTGTTGCAGGAAATCCAACTAGCCAGTGTGTGCACAGCAAGCTCCCACAAGCAGCGATGTGATAATAACCAGAGAATTATTATCTGGTTAATGGTAATGGTCAATGGATCAATGGATGCTATTCGGATTGGCGGTTGGTGACTAGTGGGGTGCCCCAGGGGTCGGTGCTGGGGCCTCAGCTATTTACCATTTATATAGATGATCTGGAGGAGGGAACCGAGTGCAGGGTGTCGAAATTTGCTGATGACACCAAGATTGGGGGAAAGGCAAATTGTGCGGAGGGTGTGGAGAGTCTGCAGAAGGATCTAGATAGGCTGGGCGAATGGGCCAGGAAATGGCAAATGGAATTCAATGTTGGCAAGTGTGAGGTGGTCCACTTTGGTAGGAGGAATGGTAGGAAGGACTATTACTTACGGGGCGAAAAACTGCAGCAGGCGACGGTGCAGAGGGACCTCGGGGTCCTTGTGCATGAGTCGCAAAAACCCAGCTTGCAGGTGCAGCAGGTGGTCAGGAAGGCGAATGGGATGCTGGCCTTCATAGCGAAGGGGATTGAATATAAAAGTAGGGAGGTCTTGCTGCAGCTGTATAGGGCATTGGTGAGGCCGCAGCTGGAGTACTGTGTGCAGTTTTGGGCGCCGCACCTGCGCAAGGATGTTTTGGCCCTGGAGGGAGTGCAGAGGAGGTTTACTCGGCTGATACCGGAGTTGAGGGGATTGAGCTATGAGGAGAGGCTGAATAAACTAGGCTTGTACTCGTTAGAGTTTAGAAGAATGAGGGGAGATCTCATTGAGACGTATAAGATGATGAATGGGATGGATAGGATAGAGGTGGAGAGACTCTTCCCGCTCAAAAAAGACAGTAGGACTAGGGGGCACAGCCTCAAGATAAAGGGGGGGGCGGTTTAGAACGGAGTTGAGGAGGAACTTCTTCACTCAAAGGGTGGTGAATCTCTGGAATTCTCTGCCCGTTGAAGTGGTGGAGGCTGCCTCGCTAAATATTTTTAAGAAACGGGTTGATGGGTTTTTGATAAGAGAAGGGATTAAGGGTTATGGGGAGAGGGCGGGAAGGTGGAGCTGAGTCACGACAGATCAGCCATGATCTTATTGAATGGCGGGGCAGGCTCGAAGGGCCAGATGGCCTACTCCTGCTCCTATTTCTTATGTTCTTATGTTCTTATGAATTGTGATTTTGATTGATAAGAACATAAGAAATTGGAGCAGGAGTAGGCCATCTAGCCCTTCGAGCCTGCCCCGCCATTCAATAAGATAATGGCTGATCTGTCGTGACTCAGCTCCACCTTCCCACCCTCTCCCCATAACCCTTAATCCCCTCTCTCATCAAAAACCCATCAACCCGCTTCTTAAAAATATTTAGCGAGGCAACCTCCACCACTTCAACGGGTAGAGAATTCCAGAGATTCACCACCCTTTGAGTGAAGAAGTTCTTCCTCAACTCCGTTCTAAAACGCCCCCCCCTTTATCTTGAGGCTGTGCCCCCTAGTCCTACTGTCTTTTTTGAGCGGGAAGAGTCTCTCCACCTCTTTCCTATCCATCCCATTCATCATCTTATATGTCTCAATGAGATCTCCCCTCATTCTTCTAAACTCCAACAAGTACAAGTACTAGTTCATTCAGCCTCTCCTCATAGCTCAACCCCCTCAACTCCGGTATCAGCCTAGTAAACCTCCTCTGCACTCCCTCCAAGGCCAAAATATCTTTGCGCAGGTACGGCGCCCAAAACTGCACACAGTACTCCAGCTGCGGCCTCACCAATGCCCTATACAGCTGCAGCAAGACCTCCCTACTTTTATATTCAATCCCCCTCGCTATGAAGGCCAGCATCCCATTCACCTTCCTGACCACCTGCTGCACCTGCAAGCTGGGTTTTTGTGACTCATGCACAAGGACCCCGAGGTCCCTCTGCACCGTCGCCTGCTGCAGTTTTTCGCCACGTAAGTAATAGTCCTTCCTACCATTCTTCCTTCCAAAGTGGACTACCTCACATTTGCCAACATTAAATTCCATTTGCCATTTCCTGGCCCATTCGCCCAGCCTATCTAGATCCTTCTGCAGACTCTCCACACCCTCCGCACAATTTGCCGTTCCCCCAATCTTGGTGTCATCCGCAAATTTCGACACCCTGCACTCGGTTCCCTCCTCCAGATCATCTATATAAATGGTAAAAAGCTGAGGCCCCAGCACCGACTCCTGGGGCACTCCACTAGTCACCATCCGCCAATCCGAATAGCACCCGTTGACCCCCATTCTCTGCCTCCTATTTGACAATCAATCCTCTATCCACGCTAACACCCTACCCCCAACTCCATGTCCCCTGACCTTCTGCAATAACCTCTTATGAGGTACCTTGTCAAACGCCTTCTGAAAATCCAGAAAGACCACATCCACCGGCTCTCCTCTCTCCACCGCCCTAGACACATCCTCATAGAACTTTTGATGGGTGATTGATGGGTGAATGTTGGCCAAGGCAGCAGGGTTCTTTGTCATGGGATCTTTTGCATCCATGCGAGCCCGCATATCGGCTCTTGGCTTAGTGCCTCATCTGAAAGCGGCACCTCCAACAGTGCAGCACTCCTTCAGTACTGCAGTGGAATATCAGCAATTGTGCTCCAGCCCTGGGCCTCGGAATCTGCCCACCTCCCTGTGGCAGGGGATGACTTTCTGACGGGCCCAGAAGTTCCTGGTGGCAGGTGGGGCTGGAAATTCCAAGTCCTGGAGTGGCTCTTGAATCTGGAGCTTTTGTGACTCAAAGACCAGTAATTGTCCAGCAGTTCTCGCCGGGGAGATCTTCCAGACCCGCTATTATTAATGGCGTTCACATCCTTTGCAGCCAGGGAATCTGTGGTGGGAGTGGTCACTGTCAGCGGGTCTGGAAGATGCTGCCAGTGCGAATGGCTGGAAAATGTTGGCCAAGATCATGCATTCCCTACAGTGCAGAAGGAGGCCATTTGGCCTATCAAGTCTGCACTGACAACAATCCCACCCAGGCCCTATCTCCATTATACCATGCATTTAGCCTGTTAATGCCCTGACACCAAGAGGCAATTTAGCATGGCCAATCCACCTAACCTACACATCTTTGGACACTAAGGTACAATTTAGCACGGCCAATCCACCTAACCTGCTCATCCTTGGACACTGAGGGACAATTTAGCATGGCCAATCCATCGAACCTATGCATCTTTAGACACTAAAAGACAATTTAGCTTGACCAATCCACCTAGCCCACGCATCATTGGACACTAAGGGACAACTTAACTTGGCCAATCCACCTAACCTACATATCTTTGGACACTAAGGGACAATTTAGCATGGCCAACCCACCTAACCTACACATCATTGAACACTAAACGACAGTTTAGCATGGCCTTTTCCCTTAACCTACACATCTTTGGGCACTAAGGGACAACTTAGCTTGGCCAATCCACCTAGCCTACACATCTTTAGACACTAAAGGACAATTTAGCATGGCCAATCCACCTAGCCTACACATCTTTAGACACTAAAGGACAATTTAGCGTGGCCAATCCACCTAACCTGCAGATCTTTGGAATGTGGGAGGAAACCCACACAGACATGGGGAGAATGTGCAGACTCAGCACAGACAGTGATTATAAACCGGGAATCGAACCTAGGTCCCTGGTGCTATGAGGCAGCAGCGCTAACCACTGTATCACCATGCCGTCCAAATGTATTAAAACATCATATAATAGGAACGATTGGAGAGATGTGAGATATGCAACATGGGGGAAACAGAAAGCTTTGTGATTTTTCTTGTCTTGTAGACTAATTGATGGAGATTGATTGCAAGAGTCAAGAACTCTGATTCTGTGATGACAAAAATGGGAGAAGGGAAACTCGATAGACTGGGGTCATTATTCATCTCGCAATTCCTCAGCGGCTAAGCTCATTATGATTGGAAAACTGGATAGGTTGAGTATCCAAATGCATGATGTATAGTTCAGCTGGGATTGCTTTGCACTAGCAACATGAGGACAGAATATTATTCCTCACATGGAAGAGGAACTATAACTATTAATAGTATTGATTTAATGTTTGTAGTTGAAGGTTAGTCATCTATTGTCTTTTATGTACTTGTCTCTTTAATGTCACTAGTTCATTCAGTTGAATTCATAACTTAAGACCAACATCGTCCAGTGGTCAACTGCTGCCTCATAACTCCAGGGACCCGGGTTCGATTCCGGCCTTGGGTCACTGTCTGTGTGGAGTTTGCAAGTTGTCTGCCTGGGTTTCCTCTGGGTGCTCCGGTTTCCTCCCACAGTCTGAAGATATACATGGGTTAGGTTGATTGGCCATGCTAAAATTGCCCCTTAGTGTCAGGGGGATTAGCATGGCAAATATATGAGGTTAGAGGGATAGGGCCGGGGTGGGAATGGTACTGAATATTACGCTATCATTGGCGAATATCCTCACTTCTGACCCAACGATGGAGGGAAGGCCATTGATGAAGATGATCAGTTCAACCATGCTGAAGTGGGTCTAGTCTCACTCAACCGTTAGTGAACCAGCGTTGAGGAAACTCCTAAGATTCCCAATCAGGACCAACAAATTGGAAGGAGGATCCCAAACTGGGAACTTGGTGTGACCCGATGACAGTGAATTGCTGTGTATTGTTGGTGTGGGTTCAATGGGCTAAATGGCCTCCTTCTGTACTGTAGGGATTCTCAGCTGTATTGTGATTGTGCCTGGACTATTTATCCAGAGCTTTGCATCCATTTTTTTCAGTCATTTTACAGGAGGAGGCCATAGCACTGTGGCACTGTCACTAGGCTAGTAATCCAGAGAGCCAGATTAATGCCCTGAAGATCCAGATTCGAATCCCACCACAGCAGATGGTGAAATTTGGAATCAATGTAAATCATCCCTACAATGCAGAAGGAGGCCATTTGATCCATTGAGTCTTTACCAATCACAATCCCATCCAGGCCCTATCCCCATAACCCCATGCACTTATCCTAGCTCATCCCCCTGACACTAAGGGGCAATTTAGCATGGCCAATCCACCCAACCGACACATCTTTGGACTGTGGGAGTAATCTGGAGCACCCAGAGGAAACCCACGCAGATGGGGGGAGAACTTGCAGACTCCACATAGACAGTGACCCAAGCCAGGAATCATACCCAGGTCTCTGTGCCACTGTGCCGCCCATGATCTGGAATTAAGAATCTACTGATGACCATGGAACCATTGCGATTGTTGTAAAAACCCATCTGATTCACTAATGTCCTGTAGGGAAGGAAATCTGCCGTCCCTACCCAGTCTGGCCAACATGTAACTCCAGAACCACAGCAATGTAGTTGGCACTTAAATGCCCTGAGGGATGGGCAATAAATGCTGGCCCAAACTGCAATGCCCACATCCAAGGAACAAATTTTTAAAAAATGTGTGTGTTGCTGGCTGGGCCAGCATTTATTGCCCATCCTTAATTACCATTGAGAAGGTGGTGGTGAGCTGCCTTCTGGATCTGCTGCCTTTCCTGAGGTGTACGTACACCCATGGTGCTGTCATGCAGGGAGAACAAAAGAACATAAGAAATAGGAGCAGGAGTAGGCCATCTAGCCCTTCGAGCCTGCCCCACCATTCAATAAGATCATGGCTGATCTGTCGTGGCTCAGTTCCACTTTCCCGCTTTCTCCCCATAACCCTTAATCCCCTCGCTTATCAAAAACCCATCAACCCGCATCTTAAAAATATTTAGCGAGGCAGCCTCCACCACTTCAACGGGCAGAGAATTCCAGAGATTCACCACCCTTTGAGTGAAGAAGTTCTTCCTCAACTCCGTTCTAAACCGCCCCCCCCCCCTTTATCTTGAGGCTGTGCCCCCTAGTCCTACTGTCCTTTCTGAGCGGGAAGAGCCTCTCCACCTCTATCCTATCCATCCCATTCATCATCTTATACGTCTCAATGAGATCTCCCCTCATTCTTCTAAACTCTAACGAGTACAAGCCTAGTTTATTCAGCCTCTCCTCATAGCACAACCCCCTCAACTCTGGCATCAGCCTAGTAAACCTCCTCTGCACTCCCTCCAAGGCCAAAATATCCTTGCGTAAGTACGGCGACCAAAACTGCACACAGTACTCCAGCTGCGGCCTCACCAATGCCCTATACAGCTGCAGCAAGACCTCCCTACTTTTATATTCAATCCCCCTCACTATGAAGGCCAGCATCCCATTCGCCTTCCTGACCACCTGCTGCACCTGCAAGCTGGGTTTTTGTGACTCATGCACAAGGACCCCGAGGTCTTTCTGCACTGTCGCCTGCTGCAGTTTTTCACCCCGTAAGTAATAGTCCTTCCTACCATTCTTCCTACCAAAGTAGACCACCTCGCACTTGCCAACATTAAATTCCATTTGCCATTTCCTGGCCCATTCGCCCAGCCTATCTAGATCCCTCTGCAGACTCGCCACATCCTCCGCGCAATTTGCCAGTCCACCAATCTTGGTGTCATCAGCAAATTTCGACTTGCCTATCAAAAACCTATTTACCCGCGTCTTAAAAATATTTAGCGAGGCAGCCTCCACCATTTCAACGGGCAGAGAATTCCAGAGAGGCACCACCCTTTGAGTGAAGAAGTTCCTCCTCAACTCCGTTCTAAACCGCCCCCCCTTTATCTTGAGGCTATGCCCCCTAGCCCTACTGTCCTTTCTGAGCGGGAAGAGTCTCTCTACCTCTAGGATTTTGTTCCAGCGACAGTGAAGGAATGGTGATATCTTTCCATGTCTGGACAGTGAGTGGATTGGAGGGAAACTTGCAGATGGTGCTGTTCCCAGATGTGAGGAGTCTTGGTGAGTTCCTGTAGTGCATCCTATAGTTGGTGTGCACAGCTGCCACTGTGCGTCAGTGGTGGAGGGAGTGGATAATTGTGAATGTGGTGCCAGTCAATCGGGGCTGCTTTATCCTGGATGGTGTTGAGTTCTTGAGTGTTGTCGGAGCTGCGCCCATCGAGGCAAATGGAGAGTATTCCATTGTGCTCCTGACTTGTGTCTTGTAGAAGGTGGATTGGCTTTGGGGAGTCGGGAGGTGAGTTACTCATTGCAGGATTCCCAGCCTCTGACCTGCTGTTGTAGCCACAGTATTTATATGGCTAGTCCAGTTCAGTTTCAGGTCAGTGGTTACACCCAGAATGTTGATAACGGGGGGTTCAGCGAGGTAATGTAATTGAGTATCATGGCGTAATGGTTCAATTCTGTCTTGTTGGTGATGGTCATTGCCTGACACTTGTGTGGCACAAATGTTACTTGTCACTTGACAGCCCAAGCTTGGATTTGTCCAAATCTTGCTGCGTTTGAACATGGATGGTTTCAGTATCTGAGGAGTGGCGAATGATGCTGAACATTGTGCAATCATTGGTGAATATCCTCACTTCTGACCCAGAGATGGAGGGAAGGCCATTGTTGACGATGGTTGGGCCAATTCAGCAATGCTGAAGTCTAGTCTCACTCAAGTGTTAGTGTTCCGACATTGAGGAAACTCCTAAGATTCCCAATCAGGACCAACAAATTGGAAGGGAGAATCCCGAACTGGGGAACTTGGTGTGACCTGACATCGGTGAATTGCTGTGTGCACACGCAAGAGGAAGTGTGAAGTCCGCCATTATCCTTTCTGTAATGTGTCCATGTGAGCAAATGTTATCATTTGGTTTCTGCTCTGAGTTGTTGTTGGTTTAGACACAACAGCGACTCAAGGTGAGTTGTTCCCAACTGTCATGAACAGGTCCTTTTCCCATCGGGAGTGAAAACCATCCATAGACAGGGCCTGCAGTTATCATCTCTTCCCGCTGCCTTGGAAAAGCAGCCAGCATAATCCAGGACCCCCACGCATCCCGGACATTCTCTCTTCCACCTTTTTCCAACGGGGAAAAGATACAAAAGTCTGAGGTCACGTACCGACCGACTCAAGAACAGCTTCTTCCCTGCTGCTGTCAGACTTTTGAATGGACCTATCCTTTATTAAGTTGATCTTTCTCTACACCTTAGCTATGACTGATTTGATTTGATTTATTATTGTCACATAGAACATAGAACATTCCAGCACAGTACAGGCCCTTCAGCCCTCGATGTTGCGCCGACCAGTGGAACCAATCTAATGACCCTCTAACCTAAACTATTCCAATATTATCCATATGCCCATCCACTGACCATTTGAACGCCCTTAAAGTTGGCGAGTCCACAACTGCTGCAGGCAGGGCATCCCACGCCCTTACTACCCTCTGAGTAAAGAACCTACCTCTGACATCCGTCCTATAACTACCACCCCTTAATTTAAAGCTATGTCCCCTCGTGTTAGCCCTCACCATCCGAGGAAAAAGGCTCTCACGGTCCACCCTATCCAATCCTTTGATCAGCATGGATTAGCATGCAGTGAAAAGTATTGTTTCTTGCGCACTATACAGACAAAGCATACCATTCATAGAGAAGGAAAGGAGAGAGTGCAGAATGTAGTGTTACAGTCATAATGGTTGACACTACACTCTGCACCCTCTCCTTTCCTTCTCCCCTATATATTCTATGAACTGTATACTTTGTCAGTATAGCGGACAAGAAGCAATACTTTCCACTGTATTCCAATACATGCGACAATAAGAAATCAAACCAAATCAAATCAATTTCAACAACATGAATTTACAGCGTCTATAACACAAACTGTTCAGAGGAACATAACCAGACACAAAAGTGGCTGATTTCCCTGGAATGTAAGAGATTTAGAAATAATCTTTTCGAGATCTATAAAAAAATGAAGGGCATAGATCAGTTAGATAGTCAACATCTTTTCCTAAAGATAGGGGAGTCTAAAATAGAGGGCATAGGTTTAAGATCAGAAGAGAGATACAATTTGATTTGATTTATTATTGTCACATGTATTAACATACACTGAAAAGTATTGTTTCTTGCATGCAGAACAAAACATACCATTCACAGAGAAGGAGAGGAGAGAGTGCAGTATGTAGTGTTACAGTCATAGCTAGGGTGTAGAGAAAGATCAACTTAATGTGAGGTAGGTCCATTCATAAGAACATAAGAAATAGGAGCAGGAGTAGGCCATCTAGCCCTTCGAGCCTGCCCCGCCATTCAATAAGATCATGGCTGATCTGAAGTGGCTCAGTCCCACTTTCCCATTCAAGTTCCACATTCAAAAGTCTGACAGCAGCAGGGAAGAAGCTGTCCTTGAGTCGGTTGGTACGTATCCTCAGACTTTTGTATCTTTTTCCCGCTGGAAGAAGGTGGAAGAGAGAATGTCCGGGGTGTGTGGGGGTCCTTAATTACGCTGGCTGCTTTGCCGAGGCAGCGGGAAGTGTAGACAGAGTCAATGGATGGGAGGCTGGTTTGTGTGATGGATTGGGCTACATTCATGCCCTTTTGTAATTCCTTGCGGTCTTGGGCAGAGCAGGAGCCCATACCAAGCTGTGATACACCCAGAAAGAATGCTTTCTATGGTGCATCTGTAAGGGGCAATTTTCTCACACAGAGGGTGATGAGTGTCTGGAACAAGCTGCCAGAGTTAGTAGTAGAGGCGGGTACACTTTTGTGTTTTAGGAAGCATTTAAACAGTTGCAAGGGTAAGATGGGCATGGAAGGAAAAGGGGCCAAACGCGGGCAACTGGGACTGGCTTAGTGGGTTAACAAAAGGGCAGCATGGAGAAGTGGGGTTGAAGGGGCTGTTTCCATGCTGTAAACCTCTACGACTCTATAACATTGAGCCGCGTGAGGAGGTGACTGAAACATAGAACATAGAACATAGAACATTACAGCACAAACAGGCCCTTCGGCCCTCGAGTTGCGCCGATCGCATCAACCCCACCAATCTATAGACCTATCTATAACCCCCAATCCCATTAAACCCCATATACTCATCCAGAAGTCTTTCAAAAGACCCCAGCGAGTTCGCCTCCACCACCGACGACGGCAGCCGATTCCATTCACTCAAGCAAACATCAAGCAAAGAGGTAGGTTTTAGCCAGCGTCTCAAAGCGGTCGATGGGAAGGAAGTCAGGCCTGGGAACCCAGGTGGCTGGAGATACCATTGCCAAATCCGAGTGATGGAACTCAGGGAAGGGCAGGGACCGGAATCTGCGACAGGCTGGCTTTCTATGACGGCTCGAGGGCCGGACGTTTCGAAGCAAGCCTGACTCACGCTGATATCTGCCTGTTGCACGTTCCCTGTGTGTTAAACTCAACGGCACATATATCCTTCACCGACATATGGCACCTCAGACGGTGGCCAAGAAGCAACAGATGTTCCCCGACACCAGTTCGTTTGACCTACTTGTGACTCGGGTGTTGCAGAATGGTAAGAAAGCTCACGCGCACACACAAAAAATTAAATGGTGGCGCCAGATATTTCAATTTAAATTGCCTTTCCAGCTTCAGTCTCCTCGTGTGCCAGCTGCCAACTCAATCGAGGGAAAGGCTGTGACGAGAATGAGTCCCAGGTTAAAGAACCTCAGCCACTCTAAGGATGTTATTAACAGCTCCAGGGTCCTGGGTTCGATTCCCGGCTCGGGTCACTGCCTGTGTGGAGTTTGCACATTCTCCTCGTGTCTGCGTGGGTTTTCTCCGGGTGCTCCGGTTTCCTCCCACAGTCCAAAGATGTGCGGGTTAGGTTCATTGGCTATGCTAAAAATTGCCCCTTAGTGTCCTGGGATGTGTAGGTTAGAGGGATTAGCAGGTAAATGTGTAGGGATATGGGGATAGGGTCTGGGTGGGATTGTGTTCGGTGCAGACTCGATGGGCCGAAGGGCCTGTTTCTGCACTGTAGGGTTCTATGAGTGCAGAAAAGATTTACTAGGATGCTACTGGGATTTGATGGATTGAGCTATAAGGAGAGGCTGGATAGAACCAAGAACAAAATCAGCCCGGGAAACAGGCCCTTCGGCCCATCGAGCCCGTGCCGCCATCTCAACACCACCAGTTTCCCCCCCTCCACCCACGACCCCTGTCTAATGTTTTATGATGTGGGTATGCCGGCGTTGGACTGGCGTAAACACAGTAAGGTCATCCAGATTGAGGGAAACTGATTTAGGGACAATTTATTCCTGCCAATCAGCCTAACAGCACATCTTTGGGGTGTGGGAGGAAACCGGAGCACCCGGAGAAAACCCACGCAAGCACGGGGAGAATGCGCAAACTCCCCACAGACACCGGCCCAAATCCATGTGTCTGCACAGCAATCAGTGATAGTCACTGAGCTGTCGTCTTGCCCAGTATCTGGTCCAGTTTAGGCACACACTAACGACATGAAGCACTAGGCCAATCTCAAACAACCAAGTACGACCCATCGCGTGTATACCCCTCGTTGGACACGAGGCGGACCGACTGAAAACCTGTGAATGAAAAGAATAGATTAGGACTTTTTTCTCTGGAGCGTAGGAAGCTGAGGGATGATTTTATAGAGGTCTGTAAAATAATGAGGGGCACAGATCAGCTAGATAGTCAATATCTTTTCCCAAAGGTAGGGGAGTTTAAAACTAGAGGGCACAGGTTTAAGGGGAGACGGGAGAGATGCAAAAGTGTCCAGAGGGGCAATTTTTCCACACAAAGGGTGGTGAGTGTCTGGAACAAGCTGCCAGAGATAGTAGTAGAGGCAGGTACAGTTTTATCTTTTAAAAAACATTTAGATATGGGTACAATGAGCACAGGGGGATATGGGCCAAATGTGGGCAATTGGGAATAGCTCGCGTGTTTTAATAAAAAAAGGGCAGCATGGACAAGTTGGGCTTGTCTATGACTCTATGACTATTACTCTGATGCACTGTAAAGTGAAGTGGGCGGCACACTAGCATAGTGGTTAGCACTACTGCCTCACAGTGCCAGAAACCTGGGTTCAATTCCCGGCTCGGGTCACTCTCTGTGTGGAGTCTGCACGTTCTCCCCATGTCGGCGTGGGGTTTCCTCCGGATGCTCCGGTTTCCTCCCACATTCCAAAGATGTGTGGGTTAGGTGGATTGGCCATGCTAAGTTGTTCCTTAGTGTCGGGGGACTAGCTAGGGTAAAAGCATGGGGTTATGGGGATCGGGGCTGGGTGGGGTTGTGGTCAGTGCAGACTCGATGGACCGAATGGCCTCCATCTGCACTGTAGGGTTCTAATAGGCATTATATTACATGGGCTTTGATAGTGCCGGATAGACGTATGTAAGATCATTAAAGAGCTGCGTAGCATTCCCAACTGATCGATCATCCCCAGTTTAACAAGTTGGGAACACCAGGGAATGGATATGTGTATAAACTCTGTACAGTTGGAAATAGACAGGGTGTTGATGTTTTTTTTCCCAGACACCAGTGAGCCTCTGAACTAAAAGATTTTGCGTTTAGTCCCGCTCCGAGACTTAAGCACACAATCTTTTGGTTTGATTTGATTTACTGTTGTCACATGTATTATTTTACGGTGAAAAATATTGTTTCTTGCATGCTATACAAAGAATGCTGTTCATACAGAAGGAAAGGAGAGAGTGCAGAATGTAGTGTTACAGTCATAACTAGGGTGCAGAGAAAGATCAACTTAATATAAGATAGATCCGTTCAAATGTCTGATGGCAGCAGGATGGCATGGTGGCACAGTGCTTAGCACTGATGCCTCACAGCGCAAGGGAATTGGGTTTAATTCTGGCCTCGGATGACTTTGTTGAGTTTGCACATTCTCCCCGTGTCTGCGTGGGTTTCCTCCGTGTGTTCGGTTTCCTCCCACGCTCCAAAGATGTGCAGGTTAGGTAGATTGGCCATGCTAAATTGCATTTTAGTGTCTCAAGATGTTTATGTTAAGAACATAAGAACATAAGAAATAGGAGCAGGAGCAGGCCATCCAGCCCTTCGAGCCTGCCCCGCCATTCAATAAGATCATGGCTGATCTGTCGTGGCTCAGTTCCACATTCCCGCCCTCTCCCCATGACCCTTAATCCCTTCTCTTATCAAAAACCCATCAACCCGTTTCTTAAAAATATTTAATGAGGCAGCCTCCACCACTTCAACGGGCAGAGAATTCCAGAGATTCACCACCCTTTGAGTGAAGAAGTTCCTCCTCAACTCTGTTCTAAACCGCCTTCCCTTTATCTTGAGGCTGTGCCCCCTAATCCTACTGTCTTTTTTGAGCGGGAAGAGTCTCTCCACCTCTATCCTATCCATCCCATTCATCATCTTATACGTCTCAATGAGATTTCCCCTCATTCTTCTAAACTCTAACGAGTACAAGCCTAGTTTATTCAGCCTCTCCTCATAGCTCAATCCCCTCAACTCCAGTATCAGCCGAGTAAACCTCCTCTGCACTCCCTCCAGGGCCAAAATATCCTTGCGCAGGTGCGGCGCCCAAAACTGCACACAGTACTCCAGCTGCAGCCTCACCAATGCCCTATACAGCTGCAGCAAGATCTCCCTACTTTTATATTCAATCCCCCTCGCTATGAAGGCCAGCATCCCATTCGCCTTCCTGACCACCTGCTGCACCTGCAAGCTGGGTTTTTGCGACTATGTGGGTTTAGAGGGATAGGAGCTGGGTGGTATTGTTGTTGGTGCAGTCTCAATGGGTTGAATGGCCTCCTTGTGCGCTGTAGGGATTCTATGATTCTAAGGAGCTGCTTTTGACCTCAAACCTTTGTATCTTTTTCCTGGTGGAAGAAGGTGGAAAAGAGTATGTGTGGGGTATGTGGGGTCCTTGATTATGGTGGCTGCTTTGCCGAGATAGCGGGAAGTGTAGACAGAGTCAGTGAATGCTATAGTGTTGGAGGTGCGACACGTTAATGAGATACTGAATGCCCCCTCTCCATTGGGTGTGGCTGATCACGTGACAAGCTGTTGATTAAGATCAGGGAAGGTTCCCCCAAAGTCCTTTTATAGCGAGGGGGATAGAATATAAAAGCAGGGAGGTCTTGCTGCAGCTGTACAGGGCACTGGGTGAGGCTGCAACTGGAGTACTGTGTGCAGTTTTGGTCCCCTTATTGGCGAAAGGATATATTGGCCTTGGAGGGAGTGCAGAGGAGGTTCACCAGGCTGATACCGGAGATGAGGGGGTTAGTTTATGAGGAGAAATTGAGTAGATTGGGCCTGTACTCGTTTAGAGGGCTGAGGGGTGATCTTATAGAGACTTACAAGATAATGAAGGGGCTAGATAGGGTAGAGGTAGAGAGATTCTTCCCGCTTAGAAAGGAAACCAGAACTAGGGGCACAGCCTCAAAATAAGGGGAGGGCGGTTTAGAACGGAGTTGAGGAGGAACTTCTTCACTCGAAGGGTGATGAATCTCTGGAATTCTCTGCCCGTTGAAGTGGTGGAGGCTGCCTCGCTAAATATTTTTAAGTCACGGGTAGATAGGTTTCTGATAGACAAGGGAATTAAGGGTTATGGGGAGAAAGCGGGAAAGTGGAACTGATCCACTTCAGATCAGCCATGATCTTATTGAATGGCGGGGCAGGCTCGAAGGGCTAGATGGCCGACTCCTGCTCCTATTTTTTACGCTCTTAGGTCCTGTTCAATACTTAACCCTCGACCAATATCACGGTGATGCTGTTTGCGGGAGCTTACAGATCACCACATGTTTCCCACATTGCGTTCGTGATTGTACTGTAACAATTACATCACTGGCTGCCGTGCTTTGCCTTATTCACTTTCTGTAAAGACGGCTGTGAGCCACAGGGCTATGGGCCATGGACAGGAAGGTGAGATTAGAAAGGGCATCTGGGTGCCTCTGGGTCAGCATGGAAAAAATGGGCCGAATGGCCCCTTTCTGTTCTGCATCATTTTTTCAAATTTACTTGTTAGTGTCACAAGTAAGGCTTACGTTAACACTGCAATGAAGTTACTGTGAAAATCCCTTAGTTAGGAATGGTACAGCAGAGGAACAGGCCCTTCAGCCCTCCAAGCCTGTGCCGATCACATTGTCCTATCCACACCAGTATCCTTCTAATCCTCGTCTATCATGTTTCTATCCAGATAAGTCTTAAATGTCACTAGCATGTCTGTCTCAACCACCTCACTCTGGCGCCCGTTCGGGTTACACTGAGGGAGAATTTAGCACGGCCAATGCACCCTAACCAGCACGTCTTTCAGACTGTGGGAGGAAACCGGAGCACCCGGAGAAACCCACACAGACACGGGGAGAATGTGCAGAGTCCACATAGACAGTGGCCCAAGCCAGGAATCGAACCCGGGTCCCTGGAGCTGATGAGGCAGCCTTGTTAACCACTGCGCCAACATGCCACCCATTTCTGTGGTTCTGTAGAATCGTAGAACCCTACAGTGCAGAAACAGGCCCTTCGGCCCATCGAGTCTGCACCGACCACAATCCCACCCAGGCCCTACCCCCATATCCCTTCATGTTATACCCATTAATCCGTCTAACCTCACTACCCTGGACACTAAGGGGCAATTTCTTAGCATGGCCAATCAACCTAGCCCGCACATCTTTGGACTGTGGGAGGAAACCCACGCAGACACGAGGAGAATGTGCAAACTCCACACACAGACAGTGACCCGAGCCAGGAATCGAACCCAGGACCCTGGAGCTGCGAAGCGGCAGTGCTGACCCACTGTGCTACCGTGCCGCCCCTATGTACAGCAGAGCCTGGAATGGGTATCGAAGGCATAATCTCCTGACTTGGGGGGGGGGTGGCATTAAGAGTGGCCCCCACTACGGTCCGGCAGAGAAAGCAAGAGAATCGGGAAGGAGGTTGAAGATGGATCAACAACTTAGGTCAGATCTGTAAACGTGCCCCGAGACCACAGCAGTAGTTTGACACTTCAAAGTTATTTTCATATTTTTCTATTCCAAACCATGAATAATTCATTGGTCTCATTACAGATCATGAGGGCTGATACAGTGACACTTAGTATAACGCTCAGAAACATTTATATGGAGAATATCATTAATGTACATCTCCGAATGTTCTTGCAAGCTGTTTCTGATTTGATTCAGCTCAGCAGCTCTGCCTGTTTCCATCACTGGAGTGTTTGCGTTCCATCAGTACAGGTATTATGCTAAGATGCATATCTTTTCGCTGAAACCAAATTTTCCCTTTGTACTGAACTTGTTGTTTTTTGTGCGTAACATTTAAAAGATGGCTTTTACACAATCATTGCTTCCATCTTCAGCGATTCCTCCCATCGTAAGTTTTGGACTCATTTTGTTTCTCTGAAGCCGAGGCTGTTATTCTCACAGAGCACCGACGGTGCAGAAGGAGGCCATTCAGCCCCTCAAGTCTGCACTGACTCTCTGGCAGAGCACCTTACTCAGGCTCACCCCATTCCCCACAGCATTCACCATGGCTAATCTCCCAATCTGCACATCTTGGGACACTAAGGGGAAACTTAGCACGGCCAACCCCACCCAATCCGCACATCTTTGGGCATAAGGTGTAATTTAGTGTGGCCAACCCCCGAACTACACACCTTTGGACACTAAGGGTGAGCCTAACGTCAATACTGGGGAAGTTGTTAGAGTCCATTATCAAGGATTTTGTAACTCATTTGGAAGGCAGTGGTGAAATCAGACAAAGTCAGCCTGAATTTACAGCAGGGACATCTTGCTTGACAAATCTATTGGAATTCTTTGAGGATGTAACTAGCAGAGTTGACCGAGGAGAACCAGTGGATGAGGTTTATTTAGATTGTCAGAAGGCTTTCAACAAGGTCTCACATAACAGACTAAAGTTTTAGCACGTGGGATTGCATGTAATGTCTTGAGACGGCGACGGTGCAGAGGGACCTCGGGGTCCTTGTGCATGAGTCGCAAAAACCCAGCTTGCAGGTGCAGCAGGTGGTCAGGAAGGCGAATGGGATGCTGGCCTTCATAGCGAGGGGGATTGAATATAAAAGTAGGGAGGTCTTGCTGCAGCTGTATAGGGCATTGGTGAGGCCGCAGCTGGAGTACTGTGTGCAGTTTTGGGCGCCGCACCTGTGCAAAGATATTTTGGCCTTGGAGGGAGTGCAGAGGAGGTTTACTAGGCTGATACCGGAGTTGAGGGGGTTGAGCTATGAGGAGAAGCTGAATGAACTAGGCTTGTACTCGTTGGAGTTTTGAAGAATGAGGGGAGATCTCTTTGAGACGTATAAGATGATGAATGGGATGGATAGGATAGAGGTGGAGAGACTCTTCCCGCTCAAAAAAGACAGTAGGACTAGGGGGCACAGCCTCAAGATAAAGGGGGGGCGTTTTAGAACAGAGTTGAGGAGGAACTTCTTCACTCAAAGGGTGGTGAATCTCTGGAATTCTCTACCCGTTGAGGTGGTGGAGGCTGCCTCGCTAAATATTTTCAAGAAGCGGGTTGATGGGTTTTTGATAAGAGAAGGGATTAAGGGTTATGGGGAGAGGGCGGGAAAGTGGAACTGAGCCACGACAGATCAGCCATGATCTTATTGAATGGCGGGGCAGGCTCGAAGGGCTAGATGGCCTACTCCTGCTCCTATTTCTTATGTTCTTATGAAATGGATAGAAAGCTGGTTAGAAGATAGGAAATAAAGATTTGGCATAAATGGGTCATTTTCTGATTGACAGTCAGTGAATAGTGGGATTCCGCAGGGATCTGTGCGAGAACCCCAACTGTTCACATTATATATTAATGATTTGGAACAGGGAGCTGAATGTATTATCTCTAAATTTGCAGATGATACAAAGTTGGGTGGGACGGTGAGCTGTGAGGAGGATTCAGAGACGGTTCAGCGAGATTTGGACAGGCTGAGTGTGTGGGCATCTGCATGGCAGATGCAGTATGATGTGAATAAATGTGAGTTTATCCACTTTGGTAGCAATAATAGGAAGACAGATTATTATTTGAATGGGTGTAAATTGCTATCCTCCAATCCTCCGGGACTACACCAGAGACCAATGACGACCTGAAGATCAGAGCCAGAGGCTCTGCAATCACCTCTCTAGCCTCCCAGAGAATCCTAGGGTAGATCCCATCCGGACCAGGGGACTTATCTATTTTCAACCCCTCAAGAATATCCAGCACATCCCCCTTATCAACCGAAGGTGGAAGAGAGAGTGTTCAGGGCATATGGAGTCCTTAATTTGATTCCTGGCTTGCGATACTGGCCGTGCAGAGTTTGCACATTCTCCCCATGTCTATGTGGGTTTCCTCCCACAGTCCGAAAGATGTGTTGATTAGGTCGAAAGATGTGGTGATTAGGTGCATTGGCCGTGCTAAATTCTCCCTCAGTGTACCCAAACAGGTGCCGGAATGTGGCAACTAGGGGAATTTCACAGTAACTTCCTTGCAGAGTTAATGTAAGCTTTACTTGTGACACTAATAAATAAACTTAAAAACTTTTAAGTGCAGATCTAATTAAGACCATAAGACATTGGAGCAGAATGAGGCCACCCTTTAGGTAACCAGCCGCACTGTTTGGGTGCGTTGGCAAGGCTAAATTCTCCCTCAGTGTACCCGAACAGGCGCCGGAGTGTGGCAGCTCGGGGATTTTCACAGTAACTTCACTGCAGTGTTAATGTAAGTCTCCGTGACGCTAATTAAATAAACATAAACACTAGACTTTTAATTCCAGATGTTATACTGAATTCAGATTTCACCATCTGCTATGGTGGGATTCAGACCCTGCTATCCAGAACATGTAGATTTGGATCCTGGGTCTCTGTATTACTCCACCGCTGCCTCCCCCCGAATCAAAAACTCGTCGCAGCCTTAAATATATTCAATGATCGAGGGTTGATGCGATCGGCGCAACTCGAGGGCCGAAGGGCCTGTTTGTGCTGTAATGTTCTATGTTCTATGTTCTATAACCCTCTGGGGAGAGAATTTCAAAGATTCACAACACTTGCGGAGGTGAAATTTCTCCCCAAAATCTCAGTCCAAAATGATTAACAACCTCTTAACCTGGGGCTGTGTCCCCATGTTTTAGATTCATCAACCTGTGGAAACGACATCAGCATCTATCCTGTCAGGCCCCTTCGCAAACTTGCAAATTTCATTAACACCGTCTCTCACTCAGGGAGGCGGTGGCCTAGTGGTGTTATCGCTAGACTGTTAATCCAGACTGTTAATCAGCTAACGTCCCGGGAAGTTGGTGAGGCCGCAACTGGAGTACTGTGTGCAGTTTTGGTCCCCTTATTTGCGAAAGGATATATTGGCCTTGGAGGGAGTACAGAGAAGGTTCACCATGCCGATACCGGAGATGAGGGGGTTAACTTATGAGGAGAGATTGAGTAGATTGGGCTTGTACCCATTGGAGTTTAGAAGGATGAGGGACGATCTTATAGAGACGTATAAGATAATGAAGGGGCTACATAGGGTAGAGGTAGAGAGATTCTTCTCACTTAAAAAGGAAACCTGAACTAGAGGTCACTACCTCAAAATAAGAACATAAGAACATAAGAAATAGGAGCAGGAGTATGCCATCTAGCCCTTCGAGCCTGCCCCGCCATTCAATAAGATCATGGCTGATCTGTCGTGGCTCAGTTCCACTTTCCCGCCCTCTCCCCATAACCCTTAATCCCCTCTCTTATCAAAAACCCATCAACCCGTTTCTTAAAAATATTTAGCGAGGCAGCCTCCACCACTTCAACGGGCAGAGAATTCCAGAGATTCACCACCCTTTGAGTGAAGAAGAACAGAGTTGAGGAGGAACTTCTTCTCTCAGAGGGTAGTGAATCTCTGGAATTCTCTGCCCATTGAAATGGTGGAGGCTGCCTCGTTGAATATGTTTAAGTCACCGGTAGATAGATTTCTGATCGCTGAGGGAATGGAGGGTTATGGGGAGCAGGCGGGTAAGTGGAACTGAACCACTTTCAGATCAGCCATGATCTTATTGAATGGCGGGACAGGCACAAGGGGCTAGATGGCCTACTCCTGCTCCTATTCCTTATGTTCTTATGTTCGAATCCCACCACACAGATAGTGGAATTTGAATTCAATTAAAAAACATCTGGAATTAAGGATCTACTGATGACCATGAAACCATTGTTGGAAAAAACCCATCTCGTTCACTAATGTTCTTTAGGGAAGGAAATCTGCCGTCCTTATCTGGTCTGGCTTACTAAAGTTTGTTTTTTACATGTTGTAAAGGAAGTGATGTTTGGTTGAGTTGTTGGAGTTTTTCGAAGAGGTTACAGTGAGGGCTGATGAGGGCAATGCTGTTGCTATGGTGTACATGAACTTCCAAAAGGCATTTGGTACAACATCAGCAGGCAGTGGTGTAATGGCATTGTCACCAGACTAGTCATATAAAGAGCTTGGGGACCCGAGTTCAGTCCCACCATTGGCAGATGGTGAAATTTGAGTCCATTTGGTAGCACAAGCCACTAGCTTTCGGAACACTGGCCCTTCGTCAGGTGAATGGGAGTTCTATTTACAAACGGAGCAGATAAAGATACAAGCTCAATTTACAAAATAATGATTGTAATGTGACACTTTACAAGTAATCAAGTCTTAAAGGTACAGGCAGTGAGAGTGGAGAGAGCGTTAAGCACAGGTTAAAGAGATGTGTATTGTCTCCAGACAGGACAGTAAGTGAGATTTTGCAAATCCAGGCAAGTCAAGGGGGTTACAGATAGTGTGACATGAACCCAAGATCCCTGTTGAGACCGTCCTCATGTGTGCAGAATTTGGCTATCAATCTCTGCTCAGCGACTCTGCGCTGTCGTGTATCGTGAAGGCCGCCTTGGAGAATGCTTACCCGAAGGTCAGAGGCTGAATGCCCGTGACCGCTGACGTGTTCGCCAACAGGAAGGGAACAGTCTTGCCTGGTGAATGTCGAGCGATGTTCATTCATCCGTTATCGTAGCGTCTGCATGGTCTCCCCAATGTACCATGCTTCGGGACATCCTTTCTTGCAACGTATCAGGTAGACAATGTTGGCCGAGTTGCAAGAGTATTTACCGTGTACCTGGTGGATGGTGTTCTGACTTGAGATGATGGCATCCGTGTCGATGATCCGGCATGTCTTGCAGAGGTTGCTGTGGCAGGGTTGTGTGGTGTCGTGGTCACTGTTCTCCTGAAGGCTGGGTAGTTTGCTGCGAACAATGGTCTGTTTGAGGTTGTGTGGTTGTTTGAAGGCAAGAAGTGGGGGTGTGGGGACGGCCCTGGCGAGATGTTCGTGAGATGACATGTTGGAGGCTCCGGAGAAGATGTCATAGCTTCTCCGCTCCGGGGAAGTACTGGACGACGAAGGGTATTCTGTCCACGTGTGCCGTGTTTGTCTTCTGAGGAGGTCGGTGTGGTTTTTCGCTGTGGTGCATTGGAGCTGTTGATCTATGAGTCGAGCGCCATATTCTGTTCTTATAAGGACATCTTTCAGGGTCTGGAGGTATCTGTTGCAATCCTCCTCATCTGAGCAGATCCTTGGTGTACAGTCCTTGGTGTACAGGGCATAACTTGAATTTTTTGCAAAATGATATGAAACTTGGAGGCATTGTGAACTGCTGTCTCACAGTGCCAGGGACCCGGGCCCGATGACCTTGGGTCACTGTCTATGTGGAGTCTGTACATTCTCCCCGTGTCTGCGTGGGTTTCCTCTGGGTGCTCCAGTTTCCTCCCACAGTCTGAAAGCCGAGCTGGTTAGGTGTATTAGCCATGCTAACTTCTCCCTCAGTGTACCCGAACAGGCGCCAGAGTGTAGCGACTAGGGGATTCTCACAGTAACTTCATCGCAACCTCATCTCCCATCCATTGACTCTGTCTACACTTTCCACTGCCTCAGAAAAGCAGCCAGCATAATTAAGGACCCCCACGTACTCCAGACATTCTCTCTTCCATCGGAAAAAGGATACAAAATTCTGAGGTCACGTACCAACTGACTCAAGAACAGCTTCTTCCCTGCTGCTGTCAGACTTTTGAATGGACCCACCTTGCATTATGTTGATCTTTCTCTGCACCCTAGGCATGACTGTAACACTAACATTCTGCACTCTCTCCTTTCCTTCTCTATGAAAGATATGTTTTGTCTGCATAGCGCGCAAGAAACAATACTTTTCACTGCGTACTAATGCAGGTGACAATAATAAATCAACTCAAATCAAATCAAAGATTGCAGTGTTAATGTGAGCCTACTTGTGACACAAATGCGTAAAGTTTAAACTTTAACTGTGAGGATAGTGTGCAATTTCACAAAGACGGAGTCAAGTTGATGAAATGGGCTGGCAAGTGGCAAATGAAATTTAATATGTGGGAGTGCGCGTGATTCATAGGATAGAGAGAGAGAGACATTAGAAAACAAAAGAGTACAATAAAAGGGCAGCATAGACAAGTTAGGCTGAAGGGCCTGTTTCCATGCTGTAAACCTGTATGACTCTATGATTCTGAAGGGGGTGCAGGGGTAGAGGGACCTGTACAAGCACACACATTATTGACTGGCACTAATTTTATCGGAACCATTCCAGGGATGGGAAAGCTTCTCCTCATCCTAACTGGCTTACCCTGTATCCTGAGAACGTGACTCCTTGTTCTAGACCCTTCCCAGCCTGAGGAAGCATTCTAAAGCATTCTAAAGGTGTCCTGAGCAAGGAGGCTATGCTGAATTTATACTTAAATACCTGGAATATAGTTCTGGGTGCCACACTATAGGGAAGGTGTGTACGCATTGGAGACAATGCAGGAGAAGGTTGCAGGAATGGTTCCAGGGATGAGGAATTTCGGTGATGAGGATAGATTAGAGGGACTGGGGCTGTTCTCCTTGGAGAGAAGAAGGTTACGAGGTGATTTGGTAGAGGTGTCCAAAATCATGAAGAGTCTGGACAGAGCAGAGAGGGAGAAACTGTTCCCGCTCATAAAAAGATCGGAAACGAGAGGGCACAGATTGAAAGTGATTTGCCGAAAGAAGTGGATGCGATGTGAGAAGAAAGCTTTTTTTAACACAGTCAGTGGTTAGAGCTTGGAATGCGCCGCCTGGAAGTGTGGCTGGAGACAGCTTCAATCGAGGCATTCAGGAGGGCGTTGGATGATTATTTGCGCAGAAATAACGTGCGGGAGTACGGGCAAGAGGCACGGGAATGGCACTAAGTCGTGACGCTCGTTTGGAGAGCCAGTACAGACAGGATGGGCTGAGTGGCCTCCTTCTGCACCAGAACAGTCTCTGATTGTGGGAGAGAGAGAGAGAGAGAAGTAAAAGCTTCAGTGTTTCAACAAATGCCAAACCATTATTCTTCCCAGCTGCACTCAATAAAACCGAAAGGTAAAAGCTCTCAGTGTAATAAGAACATAAGAACATAAGAAATAGGAGCAGGAGTAGGCCATCTGGCCCTTCGAGCCTGCCCCGCCATTCAATAAGATCATGGCTGATCTGTATAAGATGGGTGTGAGAGGCATTCTCACAGTGACATTCTCTTTTATTAATCCGGATATTAACAGGCTATGTCTCATACGTCTATTAAAGTGCCAGACACTCTGTGCACCTTTAATTACACTCACATTCCCTTGTGCAACTCCCAGACATAACCTCTGCCAATTTTAAGTACTGAGGGAGACCCTATTCCCCTGGGGGTGGAGATTTGCATCAGCAAGAACACACACTCAGGGTTGGAGGTTTGAGGGGTCTGAGGGGAATTTTATCATAGCAGACAGGAGCAGGAGGAGGCCGTTCAGCCCTTCGAGCCTGCCCCACCATTCATCACGATCGTGGCTGTTCATCCAACTCAACAGCCTCATCCTGCTTTCTCCCCATAACCTTTGATCCCATTCGCCCCAATATCCAGCTGCCTCTTGAATACATTCAATGCTTTGGATCAGCTACTTCCTGTGGGAATGAATTCCACAGGCTCACTGGGTGAAGAAATGTCTCTTCACGTCTGTCCTAAATGGTCTACCCCCAATCCTCAGACTGTGACCCCCTGGTTCTGGACTCTTCCACCATCAGGAACATCCTCCCTGCATCTACCCTGTCTAGTCCTGTTAAAATTTTATAAGCCTCTGTGAAATCCTCACCTTCATTTGTCTCAACTCCAGCAAAAACAATTCTAACTTAGAATTTTGTATGTTTTTTTCCCAGTGGAAGAAGGTGGAAGAGAGAATGTCCGGGGTGCGTGGGGGTCCTTGATTACGCTGGCTGCTTTTCCCCGAGGCAGCGGGAAGTGTAGACAGAGTCAATGGATGGGAGGCTGGTTTGTGTGATGGATTGGGCTACATTCACGACCCTTTGTAGTTCCTTGTGGTCTTGGGCAGAGCAGGAGCCCATACCAAGCTGTGATACAACCAGAAAGAATGCTTTCTATGGGGCATCTGTAAAAATTGGTGAGAGTCGTAGCTGACATGCCAACTCACCAAGGTTTCTTAGACAGCACCTTCCAAACTCATGATCACTTCCATCTAGAGGGACAAGGGCAGCAGATACATGGGGAACACCCCCACCTGCAAGTTCCCCTCCCAGCCACTCACCCATCCTGACTTGGAAATATATCACCGTTCCTTCACAGTCACTGGGTCAAAATCCTGGAATTCCCTCCCTAAGAGCATTGTGGGTGCACCTACAACACATGGGCGGCAGCGATTCAAGAAAGCAGCTCACCCCCACCTTCTCAAGGGGCAGTTAGGGATGGGCAATAAATGCTGACCTAGTCAGCAACATCCACCAGGGTAAATCTAAAAAAATCTCAATTAAAATAAAACTGATGAGTTGCAGTGGAGTGACTAGGGTAGCAGAGGCTACCCTGCTCTACCACGCAATCAGTCTGAAAAACTTTAGCCCATTCTCGCTTTCCTGTCCGATGCTGGATTGTTGCTGCCTTTGGCAGCTCTGTGAGGAACCTGCCCAGTCCGAACCTCAGCTACAACAATGGCTGACAAAGTGAACCAAAACATGTCCCTCAATTTCCAGTGTCCTGCCTCTCTCCCTCTCCAATTCCTGGGTCCGATAGGTAGGCTTTGAGGACTGCCTTAAGGGGGGAGTGCGAGGTAGGAGTGAGCAAGACCAGGGTGGAGCTTCCTGAGCTGAGGGCAAGGATAGATTCCTTTTGATTTGATTTGATTTAATATTGTCACATGCATTAGTATACAGTGAAACGTATTGTTTCTTGCGTGCTATACAGACAAAGCATACCGTTCATAGAGAAAGACAGGGGAGATTGCAGAATGTAGGGTTACAGTCAGAGCTAGGGTGTAGAGAAAGATCAACTTAATGCGAGATAGGTCCATTCAAAAGTTTGACGGCAGCAGGGAAGAAGCTGTTCTTGAGTTGGTTGGTACGTGACCTCAGAGTTTTGTATCTTTTTCCCGACGGAAGAAGGTGGAAGAGAGAATGTCCGGGGTGCGTGGGGGTCCTTAATTATGCTGGCTGCTTTTCTGATGCAGCAGGAAGCATAGACAGAGTCAATGGATGGGAGGCTGGTTTGAGTGATGGATTGGGCTACATTCACAACCCTTGGTAGATTCTTGTGATCTTGGATAAAGCAGGAGCCCATACCAAACTGTGATACAACCAAAAACATAGAAACATAGAAAAACTACAGCACAAACAGGCCCTTTGGCCCACAAGTTGCACCGATCATATCCCTACCTACTAGGCTTACCTATAACCCTCAATCCTATTAAGTCCCATGTACAAAGAGAGAATGCTTTCTATGGTGCACCTGTAAAAGTTGGTGAGTGTTGTAGTTGACATACTAAATTTCTTTAGTCTTCTGAGAAAGTAGAGGTGCTGTGGGCTTTCTTAACTATAGTATTGGTCCGGATAGGTTCTTGGCAATCTGGATACCTAAAAACCTTAAGGTCTTGACCATTTCTATTTCATCACCGTTGATGTAGACAGGGGTATGTTCTCCTTTACACTTCTTGAAGTTGTTGACAATCTCCTTCATTCTGTTGACATTGAGGGAGAGATTATTGTTTCCGCACCAGTTCACCAGATTCTCTATCTCATTCCTGTATTCTGACTCATCATTGTTTGAGATCCGATCCACTACGGTGGTGTCGTCAGCAAACTTGAAAATCATTGGAGTTGGAGGGGAATTTGGCCACACAGTCATCGATGTATAAGGAGTATATTAGGGGCTGAGAACACAGGATTGTGGGGCACCTATAGGATATCAGAGCTATCAGTGCGGGAGCAATCTTTGCAAGTCATTCTCTGGCTACTGTTAGGTAAGAATGGAAGCAGGTAAGAGCCATACTAACTAGCTGGGTGACATTGGAGAGATGTAGGAGGAGGATGGTGCATGCCAACCCATGTCAAAGGCTGCAGACAGGTCGAGAAGGATGAGGAGGGAAAGTTTACTGTTTACACAGTTGTGTAGGGCAAGATTTTCCAGCCCTTCCCACTGGCAGGATATCCCAGTCCCCCCCCACCGCCTTCATCCATGGCGGGTTCCCTGCCAACATGGCCAGTGAGCAACACAAATGGCCATTGATGCCAGTGGGACTAGAATGTCCCCCTGGTGGCAAGATGCCTCCACAGGGAACGCACAGCGGGGCTGGAAAATGCGGGCCACAATCTATCACCTGCGACTGCTTGGGAAGAACTGTTTCGGTGCTGAGGCAGGAACGGAAAGCCAACAAGAGCAATGCCCTAGTGATATTACCGCTAGATTATTAATCCAGAAACTCAGCTAATGCTCCAGGGACCCGGGTTCAAATCCCACCGCGGCAGATGGTGGAATTAGAATTTAATAAGTATCTGGAATTAAGAATCTACTGATGACCATGAAACCCTTGTCGATTGTCGGAAAATCCATCTGATTCACTAATGTCTTTTAGGGAAGGAAATCTGCCATCTTTACCTGGTCTGGCCGACATATGATTCCAGAGCTCCAGCAATGTGGTTGACTCTCAACTGCCCTCCGAGGGCACCTAGGGATGGGCAATAAATAGTGGCCAGCCAGCGATGCCCATGTCCCCCGAATGAATAAAAGTCAAACACAGAATAAGGGCAGCACAGTGGTTAGCACTGCTGCCTCATAATGTCAGGGTCGATTCCTGGTTTGGAACAGTGTCTGTGTGGAGTCTGTACATTCTCCTCGTGTCTACGTGGGTTTCAACCGGGTGCTTTGGTTTCCTCCCACAATCCAAAAGATGTCCTGCTTATGTGCATTGACCCAAATAGGTGCCGGAATATGGCCACTAGGGGATTTTCACAGTAACTTCATTGCAGTGTAAAGGTAAGCCTTCCTTGTGACTAATAAATAAATAATACAATAAATAAACCCAGGTTCGATTCCTAGCTTGGGTCACTGTCTGTGTGGAGTCTGCATGTTCTCCCTGTGTCTGCGTGGGTTTCCTCCGGGTGCTCCAGTTTCCTCCCACCGTCCGAAAGATATGCTGGTTAGGTGGATTGGCCGTGCTAAATTGGCCCTCACTGCCAGAGGGGTTAGCAGGGGTAAATACCCGAGGTTTTGGGGATAGGGCCTGGGTGGGGTTGTTGTCAGTGTTAGACCCGATGGGCTGAATGGCCTCCTCTGCACTATGGTGATTCTATGAGTCCTAGGAGATATGGACACACATCTTGGGTTGGGGGAAGGGGGGGGCGAAATCATTGGGGAGGTAAGGGACACTAGAGACTAGAGGCTAAATCTACAGAGAGAGTCCAGTGCGGTGCCCAGAGGGTGCTGCACTGTCGGAGCTGCCATCTCTTCCGATGAGATTGCAGCCCTGCCTATCCTTTCAGGTAGCCATGATGTGGAGATGCCAGCGTTGGACTGGGGGTAAACACAGTGAGGGGTCTCACAACACCAGGTTAATGTCCAACAGGTTTATTTGGTAGCAAACGCCATTAGCTTTCAGAGCACTGGTTCAAGGGATGTATATCGTCTCCAGACAGGACCGTCAGTGGGATTTTGCAAGCCCAGGCAAGTCATGGGGGGTTACAAATAGTGTGACATGAACCCGAGACCCCGGTTGAGGCTGTCCTCATTTGGCTATCAGCCTCTGCTCAGTGACTCTGCGCTGTCGTGTGTCGTGAAGGCCGCCTTGGAGAATGCTTACCTGAAGGTCAGAGACCGAATGCCCGTGACCGCTGAAGTGTTCTCCAGCAGGAAGAGAACGGTAGCACAGTGGTTAGCACTGCTGCTTCACAGCTCCAGGGTCCTGGGTTCGATTCCCGGCTCGGGTCACTGTCTGTGTGGAGTTTGCACATTCTCCTCGTGTCTGCGTGGGTTTTCTCCGGGTGCTCCGGTTTCCTCCCACAGTCCAAAGATGTGCGAGTTAGGTTCATTGGCTATGCTAAAATTGCCCCTTAGTATCTTGGGATGTGTAGGTTAGAGGGATTAGCAGGTAAAATGTGTAGGGATATGGGGGTAGGGCCTGGGTGGGATTGTGTTCGGTGCAGACTCGATGGGCCGAAGGGCCTGTTTCTGCACTGTAGGGTTCTATCAACAGTCTTGCCTGTTGATTGTCGAGCGATGTTCATTCACCCGTTATCGTAGTGTCTGCATGGTCTCCCCAATGGACCATGCCTCGGGACACCCTTTCCTGCATCAGGTAGACAACGTTGGCCGACTTTCAAGGGTATGTACCGCGTACCTGGTAGATGGTATTCTCACATAAGATGATGGCATCCATGTCGATGATCTGGTACATCTTTCAGAGGTTGCTGTGACAGGGTTGTGTGGTATTGTGGTCACTGTTCTCCTGAAGGCTGGGTAGTTTGCTGCGAACAATGGTCTGTTTGAGGTTGTGTGGTTGTCTGAAAGCAAGAAGTGGGGGTGTGGGAATGGCCCTGGTGAGATGTTCGTCTTCATCAATGACATGTTGAAGACTCCAGAAAAGATGTCATAGCTTCTCCACTCCGGGAAAGTACGGGACGACGAAGGGTACTCTGTCCATTGTGTCCCGTGTTTGTCTTCTGAGGAGGTCATATGACAGTACAGAGGCGCTGAACAGAGACTGATAGCCAAGTTCCGTTTGCATGAGGACGGTCTCAACCGGGATCTTGGGTTGACGTCACACTAACTGTAGCCCCCACGACTTGCCCGAGCTTGCAAAATCTCACTAACTGTCCTATCTGGAGACAATACACATCTCTTTAACCTGTGCTTAACGCTCTCTCCACTCACATTGTCTGTATCTTTAAGACTTGATTACCTGTAAAGACTCGCATTCCAACCATTATTTTGTAAATTGAGTTTGTGTCTTTATATGCCCCGTTTGTGAACAGAACTGCCACTCAACTGATGAAGGGGCAGCACTCCGAAAGCTCGTGGCTTTTGCTATCAAATAAACCTGCTGGACTTTAACCTGGTGTTCTGAGACTTTGTACTCTCAGGTAGACGTAGAGGATCCCAGGGCATGGGAAAGGCTGGGGAGTTGCCCTCAGGGCCAGGGCAGTTGCAGTGTTTAAGTGTAGAACCAACAACAGGTTATTGACTGCCGGGTGATACTGTACTCACCTCACAAGAGGTGGAACAAATGGCCATTCTCCCTCTGCTAATGGGCACCAATCCAGTTAGAAGTTACATCCATGTGCCCTGATGCCATGCTGAACGCTCTCCAGAATCTTCAATCCTGCCACTGGATAACAAGGATGGGAAGGGTGGGGGTGGAAGGAAAATGCCCCTTGCCTAAGTCCGGACGTGTGGCTCTGATCATTTACCCTGTTGCTCTTCACCCCTTTGGAAATGGAGTGGGGGGGGGGGGCATCCGGTGGCAAGTCAGGACTACTTGTATTCCCACAGCCTGCCCGAGCTGAGGTTTTATGAATCATTCCCTGTTTACTGAGACATGTAGTGATGACGAATGCTGAAGTTGAAATTTATGAATGAAACCCAGAGGTGCCTCATCTCTCTTGCCATCTCTCTCTCTCTCTCGCTCTCTATCTATCTTTCTCGCTCCATCTACCTCACTCCATCTCTCTCCCTCTATCTCTCTCTCCAGCTCTCTATCTATTCTTCTCTCTCTCTCCATCTATCTCTTTCCCTCGCTCTATCTCTCTCCCTCTCTCCATCTGTCTCTCTCTCTCTCTAACAACTCTCTTTCCATCTATCCATCTCCCTCTCAATTTCCCTCTCTCCCTCCATCTCTCTCCTGCTATCTATCTCTATCTCTCCCTCTAGATCTCTCCATCTCTCTCTCTCCATCTCTCATTCCCTCTGTCCCTCTCTCTTGCTCTCCACCTATCTCTATCTCTGTCTCTCTCTCTTTCTCTCTCTCTCTCTCTCTGTCCTCTCCGTCAGTTGCCGATAGCTGTGTCCTGCAACTGCTGGTATGAAGCTGGCTGCTGTATTTTCTTAAGCGCCAGACCCAAAGAGAATGTGTTTAACGAGATGGCTCATCAGTATTTGCAACCGTCAATTAGACCCACTTGCTATTGGACTGCTTCTTAAAATAACACCTTGTTATTCCATTACAGGAATGTGTTTGCATTGCTGCAGTGTCACCCCCCCCCTCTCTCCTCTCTCTCTCCTCTCTCTCTCCTCTCTCCTCTCTCTCTCCCTAATTTGCCTGCTTTTGGCTTTTTCGCTGATCTCTCTCTCTTTTTCTCTCTCCCCCCACCCCCCTCCCGTTCCTTTCTCCCTTTCCAGTGCTGCAGGAGGTGCTGAGCGGACAGCGAGAGGGTACACTGGACTGTCTCTGTACCGGATCAAAGATCTCCAGCAGTCAGTGACAGGAATGTAATGTGATTTTTCTCCTTGCCTGCTTCCGAGAGTCAGCCCCCCTGGCACCATGGACTGCCTGCTGATCGTGATCCTTCTGCTGCCTCTGGTAAGGATGAGCCTCTAGAGAGAGAGAGTTTGTGACTGAAAACTCCCCCCCCCCCCTCCCTCCCCACCCACTCCCTCCCCTCCTCAGCGCCACTCGCAGAGTTCGGTCCCTCTGCAGTATAGAACATAGAACATAGAACATAGAACATAGAACACTACAGCACAAACAGGCCCTTCGGCCCTCGAGTTGCGCCGATCGCATCAACCCCACCAATCTATAGACCTATCTATAACCCCCAATCCCATTAAACCCCATATACTCATCCAGAAGTCTTTTAAAAGACCCCAGCGAGTTCGCCTTCACCACCGATGACGGCAGCCGATTCCATTCACTCACCACCCTCTGAGTGAAAAACTTATCCCTAACATCACCTCTGTACTTCCCTCCCCGCACCTTAAATCTGTGTCCTCTCGTAGCAACCATTTCAACCCGGGGAAATAGCCTCCGAGAGGATGGGTTTGAACCAGAGGGTGTCTGAGCGTGTGGGGAATGTAGGCGCTTGAGTAATCTATCAACTCATCACCTCCCGATTGCCGCTGGAATCTAGGCGGAGGGAGGGAGTTGATGTTTTTTGATGCGGTGCACACTAATTAATAAACAGATGCTGAGGGAAATGAACCTCTTGTGGGATGCGTTCCTGGCTGTCTCTGCGAACTTACTGACTTCCCCCCATTGGTAACTCGACGAGGGTGGCACAGTGGGTTAGCACTGATGCTTCACAAGCGCCGGGGACCCGGGTTCGACTCCCGGCTCGGGTCACTGTCTGTGTGCAACTTGCACGCCCTCCTCGTGTCTGCGTGGGTTTCCTCCGGGCGCTCCGGTTTCCTCCCGCAGCCCAAAAGATGTGCGGGTTAGGTCAGTGTAACCCGAACAGGTGCCAGAGTGTAGCGACTAGGGGATTATCACAGTAACTTCATTGCAATGTTGTGACATTAATAGAACATAGAAGACTACAGCACAAACAGGCCCTTCGGCCCACAAATTGCGCCAATCATATCCCTAATTCCCAAGCCTATCTATAACTCTCAATCCCATGTACTCATCCAGAAGTCTCTTAAAAGACCCCAGCGAGTTCGCCTCCACCACCACCGACGGCAGCCGATTCCACTCACTCACCACCCTCTGAGTGAAAAACTTACCCCTGACATCTCCTCTGTACCTGCTCCCCAGCACCTTAAACCTGTGTCCTCTCGTAGCGACCATTTCAGCCCTGGGAAATAGCCTCCGAGAATCCACCCTATCTATTCCTCTCAACATTTTATAAACCTCTATCAGGTCGCCTCTCAACCTTCGTCTCTCCAGGGAAAAGAGTCCCAGCTCCCTCAACCTATCCTCATAAAGCATGCCTCCCAATCCAGGCAACATCCTTGTAAATCTCCTCTGCACCCTTTCAATAGCTTCCACATCCTTCCTATAGTGAGGTGATCAGAACTGTGCACAGTACTCCAAGTGGGGTCTGACAAGGGTTTTATAAAGTTGCAGCATTACCTCCCGACTCCTAAACTCAATCCCTCGATTAATGATAATAAATCAACTTTAAGCTAACACACCAGCTTCGCCCTTGCGCTCAGTCTTGACACATAGAAAATAGGAAAAGGAGGAGGCCATTTGGCCCTTTGGGCCTAGTAGGACGTTGGGGAGAGTTACAGAACAAAGAGATCTAGGGGTATAGGTTCATAGCTCCTTGAAAGTGGAGTCACAGATGGACAGAGTGGTGAAGAAGGCATTCAGCATGCTTGGTTTCATCGGTCAGAACATTGAATACAGGAGTTGGAACATCCTATTGAAGTTGTACAAGACATTGGTAAGGCCACACTTGGAATACTGTGTACAGTTCTGCTCACCCTATTATAGAAAGAATATTATTAAACTAGAAAAAGTGCAAAGAAGCTTTACTAGGATGCTACCGGGACTTGATGGATTGAGTTATAAGGAGAGGTTGGAAAGACTGAGTCATTTTTCTCTGGAGATTAAGAGGCTGAGGGGTGATCTTATAGCGGTTTATAAAATAATAAGGGGCACAGATCAGCTAGATAGTCAATATCACTTCCCAAAGGTTGGGAAGTCTAAAACTAGAGAGCATAGTTTTAAGGTGAGAGGGGAGAGATACAAAAGTGTCCAGAGGGGCAATTTTTTTCACACAGAGGGTGCCTGGAACAAACTGCAGTTGTAGAGGTGGGTACAATTTTGTCTTTTAAAAAGCGTTCAGACAGTTACATGGGTAAGATGGGTATAGGGGGATATGGGCCAAATGCGGACAATTGGGACTAACTTAGTAGTTAAAAAAAGTGGTGGCATGGATAAGTTGGGCCAAAGGGCCAACCTCTATGAGTCTTTGCCATTCATTCTGATCACAGTTGATCCCGACTTCTGTCCATATCTCCTTCACCCCCAAATAGTGGTCATGCCGTTAACCTGAACTTTGAACTCCTAACTTGGTCCAACGCTCACTCCAGCAATTGGCCGAAGGATGAGCATGCTGCCTATTTTGCCATCTGGCCGAGGTTTCAACTCGAGAGAGAGGGAACATGGTGGGGGAGAGAAAATGAGAGCGTGGAGAAAAGGGCAAGGGGGGGTGAAGATGTCGGATGTAGGTGGGGAAGGTAAGTTTAAATTTGTTTATTAGTGTCACAAGTAGGCTTACATTAACACTGCAATGAATTTAATGTTGGCAGGTGTGAGGTGGTCCACTTTGGTAGGAATAATGGTAGGAAGGACTATTACTTACGTGGAGAAAAACTGCAGCAGGCGACGGTGCAGAGGGACCTGGGCGTCCTTGTGCATGAGTCGCAAAAACCCAGCCTGCAGGTGCAGCAGGTAGTCAGGAAGGCGAATGGGATGCTGGCCTTCATCGCGAGGGGGATTGAATATAAAAGTAGGGAGGTCTTGCTGCAGCTGTATAGGGCATTGGTGAGGCCGCAGCTGGAGTACTGTGTGCAGTTTTGGTCGCCGCACCTGCGCAAAGATATTTTGGCCTTGGAGGGAGTGCAGAGGAGGTTTACTAGGCTGATATCGGAGTTGAGGGGGTTGAGCTATGAGGAGAGGCTGAATAAACTAGGCTTGTACTCGTTAGAGTTTAGAAGAATGAGGGGAGATCTCATTGAGACGTATAAGATGATGAATGGGATGGATAGGATAGAGGTGGAGAGACTCTTCCCGCTCAGAAAGGACAGTAGGACTAGGGGGCACAGCCTCAAGATAAAGGGGGGGCGGTTTAGAACGGAGTTGAGGAGGAACTTCTTCACTCAAAGGGTGGTGAATCTCTGGAATTCTCTGCCCGTTGAAGTGGTGGAGGCTGCCTCGCTCAATATTTTTAAGATGCGGGTTGATGTGTTTTTGATAAGAGAGGGGATTAAGGGTTATGGGGAGAGGGCAGGAAGGTGGAACTGAGCCACGACAGATCAGCCATGATCTTATTGAATGGCGGGGCAGGCTCGAAGGGCTAGATGGCCTACTCCTGCTCCTATTTCTTATGTTCTTATGTTCTACTGTGAAAATCCCCCAGTAGCCACGCTCCGGCATCTGTTCAGGTACACTGAGGGAGAATTTATCATGGCCAATCCGCCTAACCAGCACGCCTTTCGGATTTTGGGAGAAAACCGGAGCGTCCGGAAGAAACCCGCAGAGACACGGGGAGAGCAACAGATTCCATACAGACAGTGACCCAAGTCAGGGATCGAACCTGGGTGAGGCAGCAGTGCTAACCACTGTGCCAACCGTCCTCCCATTGCTGGAGTTTAATCTCTCCTCCAATGCCAACCCCTTCATTCCTGTCACTGGATTAGTAATCCAGAGACTCAGAGCAAGATCTGGGCACTTGGGTTCAAATCCCATCACAGCGGATGGTGATATTTGAATTCAGTAAAATTAAAAATGACCATGGAATCTTTGTTGATTGTCATAAAAATATAATGTCCTTTAAGGGAAGGTGATGGTTTTGCGGTGTTATTTATTAATCCAGAAACTCAGCTAATGTTCCGGGGATCCAGGTTCGAATCCCGCCCTGGCAGATGATAGAATTTGAATTCAGTAAAAAAACATCTGAAATTAAGAATCTACTGTTGATCATTGTCGATTGTTGGAAAAACCCATCTGGTTCACTAATGTCCTTTAGGGAAGGAAATCTGCTGTCTTTACTCAGTCTGGCCTACTTGTGACTTCAGAGCCACAGCAATGTGGTTGACTCTCAGCTGCCCCCTGCCCATTATTGCCCAACAATTGCCCAGCCAGTGGCGCCCATGTCCCACAAGAGAATCAAAAAAGGGAAGGAAATCTGCCATCCTTACCCTGTCTGGCCTACATGTTTTAAAGTTTATTTATTAGCGTCACAAGTAGGCTTGCATTAACACTGCAATGGAGTTACTGTGAGAATCCCCGAGTCGCCACATTCCAGTGCCTGTTCGGGTTACACTGAGGGAGAATTTAGCACGGCCAATGCACCCTAATCAACACGTCTTTCAGACTGTGGGAGGAAACCGGAGCACCCGGAGGAAACCCACGCAGAGAACGTGCAGACTACACACAGACAGTGACCCAGGCCGGGAATCGAACCCGGGTCCCTGGCACTGTGAGGCAGCAGTGCTAACCACTGTGCCACCGTGCCATGCTGTGTGACTCTATACCCACCGAAATGTGGTTGATTCTTACATTCAGATGGGAGTTAAGCAGGAGCAATAAATGTTGACCCAAGCAATGCCCGTGTCCCATAAAATAAATTTTAAAAATATCAAGTAATGTTCTGAACAGATAACAAGAATCGTTATAGAATCCCTACAGTGCTAAAGGAGGCCATTCGACCCATCAAGACTGCACTGACCACAATCCCAACCAGGCCCTACCTTTGTAACCCGACATATTTACCCTCCTAATCCCTCCACACTAAGGGGCAATTTATCATGGCCAATCAACCTAACCTGCGCATCTTTGGACTGTGGGAGGACCCAGAGGAAACCCACGCAGACACGGGGGAAACATGCAGACTCCAAATGGACAGTGACCCGAGGCTGGAATTGAACCCGGATCCCTGGCGCAGTGAGGCAGCACTGCTAATCACTGTGCCACCGTTAGTTGGTTCTGAAAACTCTAAAAAGTCAAACATACTCGCATCAGCACAGCGCTCAGAGAATCTGCAGTGCAGAACGAGGCCATTCGGCCCATAAAGTCTGCATCGACCACAAGCCCACCCAGTTCCTATTCTCGTAACCCTTCATGTTATGCTGCTAATTGTCCTGACACTAGGGTTAATTTAACATCGCCAATCAACCTAACCTGCACATCATTTCAGGATGCTGCCTGGTTTGGAGGGTAGGTCTTATGAGGAAAGGTTGAGGGAGCTGGGACTTTTTTCTTTGGAGCGGAGGAGGATGAGAGGCGACTTAATAGAGGTTTATAAGATGATGAGGGGGATTGATAGAGTGGACGTGCAGAGAGTATTTCCTCGGGTGGATGTAGCTGTTACTAGGGGGGCATAACGATAAGGTTGACAGTGGGAGATATAGGAGGGATGTCCGAGGTAGGTTCTTTACTCAGAGAGTGGTTGGGGTGTGGAATGGACTGCCTGCTGTGATAGTGGAGTCGGACACTTTAGGAACTTTCAAGCGGTTATTGGATAGGCACATGGAGCACTCCAGAATGATAGGGAGTGGGATAGCTTGATCTTGGGTTTAGACATAGCTCGGCACAACATTGAGGGCCGAAGGACCTGTACTGTGCTGGAATGTTCTATGTTCCATCTTTGGACTGTAAGAGGAAACCCACACAGACGTGGGGAGAACGTGCAAACTCCACGCAGACAGTGACCCAAGCCGGGAATCGAACCTAGGTCCCTGTGAGGCAACGGTGCTAACCACTGTGCCGCCGTGCCGCCCTCACCTTGCAGGTGGGGGTGTTCCCCATGTATCTGCTGCCCTTGTCCTTCTAGATGGAAGTGGTGGTGGGTTTGGAAGGTGCTGTCTAAGGATCTTTGGTGAGTTGCTGCAGTGCATCTTGTAGACGGTACACACTGCTGCTACTGAGCGTTGGTGGTGGAGGGAGTGGATGTTTGTGGATGTGGTGCCAATTACGCTTTGTCCTGGATGGTGTCGAGCTTCTTGAGTGTTGTCGGAGCTGCGCCCATCCAGGCAAGTGGGGAGTATTCCATCACACTCCTGACTTGTGACCTTGTAGATGGTGGACAGGCTTTGGGAAGTCAGGAGGTGAGTTACTCGCCGCAGTATTCCCAGTCTCTGATCTGCTCTTGTAGCCACTGTGTTTACATGGCGAGTCCAGTTGAGTTTCTGGTCAACAGTCCTGCATGACCATGTGGCTATAGAAAAGATTTTTCAATTGTTTGCCCACTTTTTAGAGCCAACCTGCTCCCTAAGGACAGCCAGAGGTTGATGACCTTGTCCTAATAGTTCTGCAGAGACAAAACTAAGCTCTGTTCATGTTGAAGTTCTGAAATAAAAGCAGAAATAGGTGAGCTAGAATCTCCCAAGCACTGTGGTCACATCACAGACATGAATGGGGAACACAAGCAGCCCATCTTAGCTAATTAATGTAAGAAAAGTCCCATTCCATTGGGTGGCACAGTGGTTAGCACAGCTGCCGGGGACCCACGTTCGATTCCCAGTTTGGGTCACTGCCTGTGGAGTTTGCACATCCTACCTGTGTCTGTGTGGGTTTCCTCAGGGTATTCCGGTTTCCTTCCGCACTCCAAAGGTTAGGTCGATTGGCTATGCTAAATTGCCCCTTAATGTTTCGAGATGTGCGGCTTAGAATAATTAGCCACGGTAAATGTGTGGTGTTCCAGGGATAGGGCAAATGGGAGGACCTGGGTGAGGTAGAATCCCTACAGTGTAGAAGGAGGCCATTTGGCCCATTGAGTCTGCACTGACCACAATCCCACCCAGGCCTTATCCCGTAACCCCATATACTTACTGTGGCAATTCCCCCTGACACTAATGGTCTTCCCAAGACACTGGTCTCAGCTGTTGCGGGGCAACAGTGCTAACAACTGTTTTTTTAATTCAATCATGGGATGTGGGTGTCGCTGGCTGGGCTAGTATTTGTTGCCCATCCCTAATTGCCTATGGGTGTCCTGCTAGGCCATTTCAGAGGGCATTTGAGAGCCAAGAACATTGCTGTGGCTCTGGAGTCACATGTAGGCCAGGTGAGGACGACAGATTTCCATCCCTAAAGGGTATGAGTGAACCAGATGGGTTTTTCCAACAATCGACAATGGTTTCATGGACGTCAGTGGACTTTTTATTGAATTCAAATTTCACTAATTGCTGTGGCGGGATTCGAACCCTGAGTTTTACCCTGGGGTTTCTGGATCTAATGAGAATACCATGACGCCATTGTGCCACCACACCATCCATTAAAGGGGAGAATTGGACCTAATTAAGAGAGGGTTGGGTGCCTCAGATGGTCAGGTTGCTACTCTGGGAGTGAAGGATAAAATGGACCATTTAAAAGGTTAAAAGAAAACAGGAAGTCAATTTCCCTGACATATTCTTCAAGATTACTCTCGCTCACGTCAGGTGTCTCACGCCATCAGATCTGATAGGCGGGCGAACGAAAATAACTGTTGACAAGCTTTCCCGGAACATTTTTAAATGGACTCATCATTAACTTTCAGGATGGGAGAGCCATTATCGCGTAATGAAAATAGACAGGTAATTGGGACCAGAATTCTTGTCTCATTCATGCAGTGCCCGAGGCAAGGGAATGGACAAAAGGGCAGGACAATGCAGATTGGATTCAATTTTCCAGCAGCCTCACAGTTGATTCATCTTGGGTTGATGGAGATTGCTGACTGCACGGGTGTACTAAAAGCTGGCATCACTGGGATAAGGGTCATTTCCCAACAATCCACCTAAATGGCCATTCCCCCCCCCCCGTTGTAAAGCCCATCTGAATGAGACTGAAACATTTTTGGTTTGATCTATTATTGTTTCGCGCATAGGGCTACATCGAAAAGTATTGTTCCTTGTGCGCTATATCATAAGATGCAGGAGCAGAATTAGGCCATTCAGCCCACGGAGTCTGCTACGCCATTCGATCATGGCTGCTACAGAATCCTGCAGTGCAGAAAGAGGCCCTTCAGCCCATCGAGTCTGCACCAAACACAATCCCACACAGGCCTTACCCCCAATATATTATACCCACTAATCCCTCTAACCTACGCATCTCAGGACACTAAGAGGCAATTTCTTAGCATGGCCAATCAGCCTAACCCGCACATCTTTGGACTGTGGGAGGAAACCGGAGCATCCGGAGGAAACCCACCTATGCTCCTCATCCCCATTTTCCTGCCCTCTCCCCATAACCCCTCAACCCATTACCAATTAAAAATCTGTCTAACTCCTCCGTAAATTCACTCACTGTCCCGGCATCCAGCGCTCTTTGGGGCAGTGAATTCCGCAGAATCACAGCCCTTTGGGAGAAGTAGTCTCTCCTCAACTCTGTTTTAAATTTACTGCCCCTTAAGAAGGGGTAAAGCATACCATTCATAGAGAAGGACAGGAGAGAGTGCAGAGTGTGGTGTTACTGTCATGGCTAGGGGTGTAGAGAAAGATCAACTTAATGCGAGGTAGGTCCACTCAAAAGTCTGAGAACAGCAGGGAAGGAGCTGTTCTTGAGTTGGTCGGTACGTGACCTCAGACTTCTGTATCTTTTTCCCGACAGAAGAAAGTGTAAGAGGGAATGTCTGGGGTGCGTGGGGTCCTTGGTTAGGCCGGCTGCTTTTCCGAGGCAGCGGGAAGTGTAGACAGAGTCAACGGGCAAAGGGAAGTTAATAAAATTAGGCGTGGGGGAAATGGGGTTGGGGATAGCCGGTTGGGGGAGGCGAGGTTGGAGTGGTGGAGGACTGGGGGGAGGTGGGGGCTGGGGGAGTGAGGGGGGGGGGGTGGGGAGGAGATCCACTGGAAGAAGACTCACATTTAGCCAGCACCTTTCAGGAACACCTGGATATGGGCCAACTGCAGGCCAGTGGGGTTAGCTTAGATGGGCTTTTTCAGTCAGCATGGACTAGTTTGGGCCGAAGGGCCTGTCTTCGTGCCGTAGATACCACGATCCTGCGATTCTATGGCCAGAGTTTTCCGGCTGCAAGTGAGGACAGGAAATCTGGCGCTCGGTCAACTCTCCATTTGCTGCAACGGGACTGGAAAATCTCATTGCCGCCAATGGCTGGAAAACTCTAGACACATATCTCAACGCACTTTGCAGACAATTAAACACAATTAAGAAAAGAAAACACAATTAAAACTTTCCAGACAATTAAGCAGTCCAATTATTGTGATAGTGTAGGTAAAGCAGCAGTCAATTTACAGTCAGAATATCTCTCGCTAACGGACAATGACAGTATGTGAGACTTTGAACATAAGAACATAAGAAATAGGAGCAGGAGTAGGCCAACTAGCCCTTTGAGCCTGCCCCGCCATTCAATAAGATCATGGCTGATCTGTCGTGGCTCAGTTCCACATTCCCGCCCTTTCCCCATAACCCTTAATCCCCTCTCTTACAAAAACCCATCAACCCGCGTCTTAAAAATATTTAGCGAGGCAGCCTCCCACACTTCAACGGGTAGAGAATTCCAGAGATTCACCACCCTTTAAGTGAAGAAGTTCCTCCTCAACTCCGTTCTAAACCGCCCCCCATTTATCTTGAGGCTGTGCCCCTTAGTCCTATTATCCTTTCTGAGCGGGAAAAGTCTCTCCACCTCTATCCTATCCATCCCATTCATCATCTTATACGTCTCAATGCGATCTCCCCTCATTCCCCTAGTACAAGCCTAGTTTATTCAGCCTCTCCTCATAGCTCAACCCCATCAACTCCGGAATCAGCCTGTCCTCACTCCTCCGCACTCCCTCCAAGGCCAAAATATCCTTGCGTAAGTACGGCGCCCAAAATTGCACACAGTACTCCAGCTGCGGCCTCACCAATGCCCTATACAGCCGCAACAAGACCTCCCTACTTTTATATTCACTCCCCCTCGCTATGAACGCCAGCATCCCATTCGCCTTCCTGACCACCTGCTGCACCTGCAAGCTGGGTTTTTGCGACTCATGCACAAGGACCCCGAGGTCCCTCTGCACCGTCGCCTGCTGCAGTGTTTCGCCACGTAAGTGATAATCCTTCCTACCATTCTTCCTAGCAAAGTGGACCACCTCGCACTTGCCAACATTAAATTCCATTTGCCATGAGGGTGTAATAACTCCATGGAGTTATTATGTTCTATGGAGGCAAAAATTCCATCACCAAGTTACTTTATTTACACCATATGTCTGTATGGATAGGATAGAGGTGGAGAGACTCTTCCCGCTCAAAAAAGACAGTAGGACTAGGGGGCACAGCCTCAAGATAAAGGGGGGGCGGTTTAGAACAGAGTTGAGGAGGAACTTCTTCACTCAAAGGGTGGTGAATCTCTGGAATTCTCTGCCCGTTGAAGTGGTGGAGGCTGCCTCGCTAAATATTTTTAAGAAACGGGTTGATGGGTTTTTGATAAGAGAGGGGATTAAGGGTTATGGGGAGAGGGCGGGAAGGTGGAGCTGAGTCACGACAGATCAGCCATGATCTTATTGAATGGCGGGGCAGGCTCGAAGGGCCAGATGGCCTACTCCTGCTCTTATTTCTTCTGTTCTTATGTTCTTACACAGCTCTCCAGTTCTCCCTGCTGAATGTAGGCTGGAAGTCTGACATACCTGCTTTAAATAAGGAATATGAGGCTCCCTGATTTAACCAACAATTAAGACTCATCAGGTACCTCTTTCGACACCAACCAAATATACGAACTCAAATTAACTTAGAGACAAATTAAAAGGGGCAGCTCCCCAAAAGGAAGTTGGGTGGGGGGGGGGGGAACAGCCAAATAATAGCGTCCAATGTGGGGCTTGAATGCATGACCCTGAAATGGAGAGTCTCACACTCTACTGAGTGAGCTAGTCGACCATCATTGTTCATAATCTAGAGAGGACAACCTCATTCATTAGTCCAGTCATCACAGAGGGACAGGTATTAGCCAGGACACTGAGGGTAACTCCCCTGTACCTCTTCAGAACGATGATGTGGGATCTTTACCCCCAGGCGGAGCCCCGGTTCAACATCTCAACCAAATTGACAGCACCTTTAACCCTACTGAACTGGGAGTGCCAGCTGCCATATTTGGGGCTTGAATTGAGAACCTTGGGCCAAGTTCAGAGACAAGAGCATCCCTGACTGAGCCACAGCTATCCGAGAATGGCGACCATTATGTGAGGACATGTGAATGTGAGAGCAGCATGGTGGCGCAGTGCCAGGGACCTGGGTTCGATTCCCGGCTCGGGTCGCTGTCTGTGCGGAATCTGCACGTTCTCCCCGTGTCTGCGCGGGTTTCCTCCAGGTGCCATGGTTTCCTCCCACATCTGAAAGACATGCTGGTTAGGGTGCCTTGGCCATTCTCCCTCAGTGTAACCCGAACAGGCACCGGAGTGTGACGACTGGGGGATTTTCGTTGCAGTTCATGTAAGCCTACTTGTGACACCAATAAATAAACTTAAAATTTCAAAAACTTTTAAGTTCTGATCTAATTAAGACGATAAGACAGAGGAGCAGAATTAGGCCACTCGGCCCATCGAGTCTGCTCTGCCATTCAATCACTTTTCTCATCCCCATTCTCCTGCCTCCTCCCCATAACCCCCGATCCCCTTATTAATCAAGAACCTATCTATCTCTGTCTTAAAGACACTCACTGACCCGACCTCCACAGCCTTCTGTGGTAAAGTGTTCCACAGATTCCCCACTCTCTGGCTGAAGAAATTCCCCCTCATCTCTGTTTTAAAGGATCGTCCCCATAGTCTGAGGTTGTGCTCCTCTGGTTCGAATTGCTGTGTGTCAGAGGATTAAAACATCGAAATTAGAAGCAAGAGTAGGCCATTCAGCCCTTTGAGTCTGCTCCGCCATTCATTTTGATCATGAAATTCAATATCCTGATCCCCCCTTCCCCCCCATAACCCTTGATCCCTTTAGCCCCGTGTGGTATATCTAATTTCTTTTTGAAATCAGACCACATTTTGGCCTCGACTACTTTCTGTGGTAGTGAATTCCACACATTCACCACCCTCTGGGTGAAGAAATTTCTCCTCACCCTCAGTTCTAAAAGGTTTATCCCTTTGCAGGGTCTGTTTCTCCTTTAGAGTAGACATAGGCACAAGTAGTTCGAAGTAGAACTTCTTTATTGAGCATCACTTAAAATTAGCATTAATCGAAAGTGAATTAGGATTACTTAAGAGGGAGAGAAATAGAGAAAGCAGCAAAAAACCAGCATTGTGCTGGTCCAAGAACTCAAAACATAGTCTGTTTCGAACTGATGAAACATCTGACTGTACCTACAATATAACTAAATATTTAATCTGTGTTATGAAATGACCTGAGCAGAAGCAGTCTTTAACTTTTATAAATAGTTGGCAGCTGTGGGTATGAAACACTGCTGCTTACCCAATGAGAAAGCCTGTTGACCTTACATTGTACTTTCAAAGGATTTAGCCAACTTCTAAGCTCAAAGCCCAGATTTCGCAGCTGATTTTTAAAATGTGGTCAGTTGAGCTTAAATTAGATTTAAAGCATAACTTAAGTGTCTTTAAGTTGTTGATAGTTTGGAGGGATGTCAGAAGTTGCAGCGTGACATAGATAGGATGCAAGACTGGGCGGAGAAATGGCAGATGGACTTCAACCCGGAGAGGTGTATAGTGGTACATTTTGGCAGGTCAAATGGGATGAAGGAGTACAATATCAAGGGTAGGACTCTTAAGAGCATAAGAACATAAGAAATAGGAGCAGGAGTAGGCCATCTGGCCCTTCGAGCCTGCCCCGCCATTCAATAAGATCATGGCTGATCTGTCGTGGCTCAGTTCCACTTTCCCGCCCTCTCCCCATAACCCTTAATCCCCTCTCTTATCAAAAACCCATCAACCCACTTCTTAAAAATATTTAGCGAGGCAGCCTCCACCACTTCAACGGGCAGAGAATTCCAGAGATTCACCACCCTTTGAGTGAAGAAGTTCCTCCTCAACTCCGTTCTAAACCTCCTCCCCTTTATCTTGAGGCTGTGCCCCCTCGTCCTACTGTCTTTTTTGAGTGGGAAGAGTCTCTCCACCTCTACCCTATCCATCCCATTCATCATCTTATACGTCTCAATGAGATCTCCCCTCATTCTTCTAAACTCTAACGAGTACAAGCCTAGTTTATTCAGCCTCTCCTCATAGCTCAATCCCCTCAACTCCGGTATCAGCCTAGTAAACTTCCTCTGCCCTCCCTCCAAGGCCAAAATATCCTTGCGCAGGTGCGGCGTCCAAAACTGCACACAGTACTTAACCACAGTCTCTACCTGCGAAACCGATTTGAGAGTCCTACGGACCCGGACCCCAAGCTCCTTCTGATGAGAAAGGATCTAGGGGTCCGGGTCCACAGGACTCTTAAATCGGCCTCGCAGGTAGAGGATGTGGCTAAGAAGGCATACGGTGTACTGGCCTTCATTAATCGAGGGATTGAGTTTAGGAGTCGGGAGGTAATACTCAACTTTATAAGACCCTGGTCAGGCCCCACTTGGAGTACTGTGCACAGTTCTGGTCGCCTCACTACAGGAAGGATGTGGAAGCTATTGAAAGGGTGCAGAGGAGATTTACAAGGATGTTGCCTGGACTGGGAGGCATGCCTTATGAAGATAGGTTGAGGGAGCTCGGTCTTTTCTCCTTGGAGAGACGAAGGTTGAGAAGTGACCTGATAGAGGTGTATAAAATGATGAGAGGTATTAATAGGGTGGATTCTCGGAGGCTATTTCCCAGGGCTGAAATGGTCGCTACGAGAGGACACAGGTTTAAGGTGCTGGGGAGCAGGTACAGAGGAGATGTCAGGGGGTAAGTTTTTCACTCAGAGGGTGGTGAGTGAGTGGAATCGGCTGCCGTCGGTGGTGGTGGAGGCAAATTCGTTAGGGTCTTTTAAGAGACTTCTGGATGAGTATATGGGACTTAATAGGATTGAGGGTTATAGGTAAGCCTAGTAGATAGAGATATGATCGGCGCAACTTATGGGCCAAAGGGCTTGTTTGTGCTGTAGTTTTTCTATGTTCTATGTTCATAGCATAATTAGTTACGTAGGCAGAAATTGCCTACATGGATTTTAGCAAGACCTTTGACATACTATCACATGGCAGATTGTTGCACAAGGTTAAATCTCACAGGATTCAGGGTGAGGCAGCCAAATGGATACAAAATTGGCAGAAGACAGAGGGTTGTAGCAAGTTGTAGAAGGTTGTTTTTCAAGCTGGAGGCCTGTGACTAGCAGTGTGCCTTAGGGATCAGTGCTGGGTCTAGCTTGTGACTAGCAGTGTGCCTTAGAGATCAAGGCTGGGTCCACTGCTGTTTGTCATTTATATTAATGATTTGGATGAGAATGTAGGGGGCATGGTTAGTAAGTTTACAGCTAACACCAAGATTGTTGGCATAGTGCACAGTGAAGAAAATCATCTCCAATTGCAACGGGATCTTGATCATTTGGGCCAGTGGGCTGACAGCAGATGGAGTTTAATTTAGATAAATGCGAGGTGATGCATTTTGGTCGATTGAACCAGGGCAGAACTTACTCAGTTAATGGTAGGACAAAGAACAGACAAAGAACAAAGAACAACACAGCACGGGAAACAGGCCCTTCGGCCCAACGAGCCCACGCTGCCATCTTAACATTGTGAGTGCCCTCGTCTACCTGTGACCTTTGTCTACGCCTATTGGGGAAGATTGAGGGAAGACTAATTTAGGGACAATTTGTTACAATTTAGGATGTTGGGGAGAGTTACAGAACAAAGAGATCTAGGGGTACATGTTCATAGCTCCTTGAAAGTGGAGTCACAGGTGGACAGAGTGGTGAAGAAGGCATTCAGCATGCTTGATTTCATTGGTCAGAACATTGAATACAGGAGTTGGGACGTCTTGTTGAAGTTGTACAAGACAAGTTGTACAGGCCACACTTGGAATACTGTGTGCAATTCTGCTCACCCTATTATAGAAAGGATATTATTAAACTAGAAAGAGTGCAGAAAAGATTTACTAGGATGCTATCAGAACTTAAGGAGAGGCTGAATAGACTGGGACTTTTTTCTCTGGAGAGTAGGAGGCTGAGGGGTGATCTTATAGAGGTCTATAAAATAATGAGGGGCACAGATCAGCTAGATAGTCAATATCTTTTCCCAAAGATAGGAGTGTCTAAAACTGGAGGGCATAGGTTTAAGGTGAGAGGGGAGAGATACAAAAGGATCCAGAGGGGCAATTTTTTCATACAGAGGGTGGTGAGTGTCTGGAACAAGCTGCCAGAGGTAGTAGTAGTACAATTTTGTCCTTTAAAAAGCATTACAGTTGAATGGGTATGATGGGTATAGAGGGATATGGCCCAAACATGGGTAATTGAGACTAACTTAGGGGTTAATAAAAGGGATGGCAGGGACAAGTTGGCTGTAAACCTCTACAACTCTCTGAAATAGATAGAAGCTAGTTCCTCTGGTGAAGTGCTTGCATGGATGGAGGTCAGAAAAGGAGAGTGGAATAACTTACTTATCTCCTTTCAGGGACAGAGTCTGTAGATTGTGACACAGAAAAGGGGTTTCGTGTTGACATTAGGTCTTGTTTTGACAATACTGAACATCTGAATGACCCCACTTAAAGAAACACTCGTGGGAAGTGGGCTAACAGATTTCACAAAGAGAGGGGCCCATGAAATATAGAACCCCTATTGCAGAAGGAGGCCATTCAGCCCATCGAGTCCGCTCCGAAAAAGCATCCCACCTGGACTATTGCATCCAGCTCTGGGCAGTACATTGAGAATGTGAGGGTCCGCTGAACTACATCATTCTTACAGGAAGGTGAAGAAGGTGTTTGACACACTTGCCTTCATCAGTCAGGGCACTGTTTATTTTGTTTATTAGTCAGAATTTAGCCTACGTTAACACTGCAATGAAGCTACGATGAAAATCTCCTGGGTGCCCCACTCCGGCGCCTGTTCGGGTACACTGAGGGAGAATTTAGCACGGCCAACACACCCAACTAGCACATCTTTTGGACTGTGGGAGGAAACCGGAGCACCCGGAGGAAACACACACAAATATGGGGAGAACACGCAGACTCCACACAGACAGTGACCCAAAGTAAATTTTATTTATTAGTCACAAGGCCTACATTAACACTGCAATGAAGTTATTGTGATAATCCCTTAGTCGCCACACTCTGGCGCCTGTTCAGGTACACTGAGGGAGAATTTAGCACGGCCAGTCCACCTAACCAGCACGTCTTTCGGACTGTGGGAGGAAACCGGAGCACCCGGAGGAAACCCACGCAGACACATGGAGAACCTGCAAGCTCCACACAGACAGTGACCCAAGCCGGGAATCGAACCTGGGCTCCTGGTGCTGTGAGGCAGCAGTGCTAACCACCGTGCTGCCTCATTGAGTATAGGAGTTCGGACATGATGTTACAGTTGTACAAGTCATTGGGGAGGCCGCACTAGGAGCATTGTGTGCCGTTTTGGTCACTCTGTTATGGGAAAGACATTGATAAACCATAAAGAGTGCAAAGAAGATTTACGAGGATGTTGCCAGGATGAGTGGGCTTGAGTTATAGGGAGAGGTTGGCAAAGCTGGGGCTTTATCCCTAGGAACGTAGGACAATGAGGGATGCCTTGAGGTGCCTAAAATCATGAGAGGCATCGATAGGGATGAACGCACACAGTCGGACAGGGGAATTGAAACCCAGAGGGCAGAGGTTTAAGATGAGGGGGAAAGATTTAAAAGGGACCTGAGGGGCAACATTCTCAGGCGTGTATGGAATGAGCTGCCAGAGGAGGTGGTGGAGGCGGCAACAATAACAACGTTTAAAAGACATTTGGATAAAGACGTGGATGGGAAAGGATTAGAGGGGTATGGACCAAACGCGGACAACTGGGACTAGCTGGGTGGGGGGGGGGGGGGGGGGGGGGGGGGCACCATGGTTGGCATGGACCGGTTAAGCTGAAGGACCTGTTTCCATGCTGTATTGCTCTCTGACTCTTTGATTCCCAAGATCCTTGTTCCCAAACTGATTGTCCAACACACAGAAGGTGAGAGTGTGGTAGGGGGAGGTGCCATTAGCGCACACGTCAAATCTGGTATTCATGGTAATGACCCTGTAGAGGAGCGGGGCCCCAAGGATAGATCCCTTCAGAACACCAGAGGTAATGATGTGCCAGCAGAGCAGACAAGAGATTGCAGCTGATTCCCTGGCTGTGATTGAACAGATAAGAGTAGAAGCAAGCGCGTGCAGCCCGATCCAACTCGACAATGGACGAGAGGTGCCGTGGGAGGATGGTGTGATGTCCAAGGCTGCGGACAAGTCGAGAAGGACAAAGAGGGAGAGTTTCCATCACAGTTGTAGGGTTGTAGTGTTCAATGGTTCGATAGATCTGTGTTTGGTTATGTGAGTTTTGTTCAATACTCGCTCTGTGTGAGTGGTGTTGACCCAGTGCCTGGGTGTTGACTCAGAGCAAAGAAAACATACACAGAGCTCAGCTGGGAGCCGGGTGTCAACATTTTGAAGCATTATTATCAAAGTCAGTGAATAAAGCCCCTGCACACTCAGAGACTGATGTCACCTCTGTGTATATCAGTAATATATAAAATATACAACAATCACTGGGGACTTTCACAAGAGTCATTTCAGAGTTGTGGCAGAGGATTCAACACAGAATTGTTGGCAAGGTTGGCATGGATTTGAACAACACATTCTGAGCCTTCAGAGAGGACAGACTGTTTAGGCATGGAGCAGAGATTTACATAGGCAGAGGGGTCATGGCTATTTTCATTCCGAGGTGATGTTGGCGGATTTGAAGACAGGGGATACTATAATTCTGATATCATGGTGTCAACAGAGGAGCTTCATGCAAACGTGTGTGTGTGTGTGAGTGTGTGTGCGCACATGCATGAATGTGTGTGTGTGCACACACACTTACACATGTGTGTGTGTGCATGCATGTCTGTGCACACACATGTACACGTGCACATGCCTGTGTGTTTGTGTATGTGCATGTATATGCATGCATGTGTGTATGAGTGTGTCTTCATATGAGTGTGTGTGTGTGCATGCATGTGTGCTTTTGCATGCATGTGCATAAGTGTGTGTGAGTACATGTGTGAGCACCTGTGAATGTTTGTGCATGTGAATGCATGCGTGTGCACCTGTGTGAGTGCATGCGTGAGTGCATGTGTGTGTGAGTGCATGTGTGTGTGAGTGCATGCGTGTGTACCTATGTGAGTGCATGTGTGTGTGAGTGCATGTGTGTGTGAGTGCATTCGTGTGTACCTATGTGAGTGCATATGTGTGAGAGTGCATGTGTGTGTGAGTGCATGCGTGTGTACCTATGTGAGTGCATGTGTGTGTGAGTGCACGTCTGTGTGAAGCTCCTCTGTTGACACCATGATATCAGAATTATAGTATCCCCTGTCTTCAAATCTGCCAACATCACCTCGGAATGAAAATAGCCATGACCCCTCTGCCTATGTAAATCTCTGCTCAATGCCTAAACAGTCTGTCCTCTCTGAAGGCTCAGAATGTGTTGTTCAAATCCATGCCAACCTTGCCAACAATTCTGTGTTGAATCCTCTGTGTACCTGTGTGAGTGCATGCGTGTGTGTGAGTGCATGTGTGTGTGTGTGTGTGTGTGCATGTGTGTGTGAGTGCATGTGTGTGTGAGTGCATGTGTGTGTGTGAGTGCATGTGTGTGTGAGTGTGTGTGCATGCGTGTGTGAGTGCATGTGTGTGTGAGTGCATGCGTGTGAGTGCGTGTGCATGCGTGTGTGAATGCATGTGCATGTGTGTGTGTGAGTGCATGCGTGTGTGAGTGCATGCGCGTGTGTGTGTGTGTACATGTGTGCATTTGTATTTGCGAGTGTGTACGTGTGCGTACTTTCTCATGCCCCTCTATTCAGTGATACTGTGTCCACTGGTCATTGGGCTGATATTTTCATTCAGCCTCCACTGGGTGACAGGTCAATGAATCTCACAAACCCCCAGACGGTGAAGAATCTGAAATTGTGCCAACGGTGGAACTAACATTTCCATTAGTTTACTCTTAACCTCTTAAACCTCTTGCTTACATTATTTCATACAAACCTTAACTAGCCTGTAACCAGTGCTGCCTTCCGATTGTGTGATTGTTATGCTAGCAGAAACCAGTGTACAATTCAGCGAACCCAACTCAGATGAACACCTCTACCAGACAAGGGAGCTTCATCGTAATATGCTGCTGTATTCAACACTTACAACCCGTGACGTTATTAGAAAACTCAAAGTGTCTTCACTTCTCCCTCGAGGTTCTGGCTGTGATTTTTTTGTTTTCTGCTGAATCCTAGAATCCCTACAGTGCAGAAGGAGGCCACTCGGCCCATCAAGCCCACACTGACAGCAATCCCACCCTATTCCTGCAACCCTACGTGTAAAACCTGCTAATCCCCTCAAAACTAGGGGCAATTTATCACGGCCAATTCACCTAACCCGCACATCTTTCAGAGTGTGGGAGGAAACCGGAGCACCCGGAGGAAACCCACGCAGAGACGGGGAGAATGTGCAGACTCTGCACAGAGAGTGACCTGAGCCGGGAATCGAACCCGGGGTCCACAGTGCTATGAGGCAGCAGTGCTAAGCATTGTGCCACTAATAAGCAATAGTAATTCCACAGAATGGAGCGGTTTTATCTCAAAACTATAATTTAGCTTCAATTTCCCAAAGTCCCTGCTGTGATATCCAGGTTCCAGACACAATGATGGCCATCAACTTTGAACTTTGACCCATGGCCTGGCTGATAGCCCCTCACTTGACTGACACCTCATGTAACTGATAGGGAAATTTCAATGTACAAAGGAAAGCGAACTAGCTTTCTGCAGCATAGGGTGGCACAGTGGTTAGCACTGCTGCCTCACAACACCAGGGACCCAGCTTTGATTCCTGGCTTGGGTCACTGTCTGTCTGGAGTTTGCATGTTCTTCCCGTGTCTGCGTGGGCTTCCTGCAGGTGCTCCGGTTTCCTCCCACAATCCAAAGATGAGCGGGTTAGGTTGATTTTCCAAACGTCGCTGGATTCCGGGGAAGTGCCAGAAGTTTGGAAAACGGGCTAATGTTTCGCCGTTGTTTAAGAAGGGTGCCAGGCAAAAGGCGGGGAATTATAGGCCGGTTAGTTTAACGTCTGTTGTAGGTAAAATGTTAGAATCCGTCATCAAGGAGAAAATAGCAAGGCATCTTGAGTAGAATTGTTTGATAGAGCAGACGCAACACGGTTTCATTAAAGGGAAGTCGTGTCTGACAAATTTACTGGAGTTCTATGAGGATGTGTCTAGGGCGGTGGATAGAGGAGAGCCGGTGGATGTGGTCTTTCTGGATTTTCAGAAGGCGTTTGACAAGGTGCCTCACAAGAGGTTATTACAGAAGGTCAGGGGGCATGGAGTTGGGGGTAGGGTGTTAGTGTGGATAGGGGATTGGCTGTCAAATAGGAGGCAGAGAGTGGGGGTCAATGGGTGCTATTCGGATTGGCGGATGGTGACTAGTGGAGTGCCCCAGGGGTCGGTGCTGGGGCCTCAGCTATTTACCATTTATATAGATGATCTGGAGGAGGGAACCGAGTGCAGGGTGTCGAAATTTGCTGATGACACCAAGATTGGTGGAACGGCAAATTGTGCGGAGGATGTGGTGAGTCTGCAGAAGGATCTAGATAGGCTGGGCGAATGGGCCAGGAACTGGCAAATGGAATTTAATGTTGGAAAGTGTGAGGTGGTCCACTTTGGTAGGAATAATGGTAGGAAGGACTATTACTTACGTGGTGAAAAACTGCAGCAGGCGACGGTGCAGAGGGACCTCGGGGTACTTGTGCATGAGTCGCAAAAACCCAGCTTGCAGGTGCAGCAGGTGGTCAGGAAGGCGAATGGGATGCTGGCCTTCATAGCGAGGGGGATTGAATATAAAAGTAGGGAGGTCTTGCTGCAGCTGTATAGGGCATTGGTGAGGCTGCAGCTGGAGTACTGTGTGCAGTTTTGGGCGCCGCACCTGCGCAAGGATGTTTTGGCCTTGGAGGGAGTGCAGAGGAGGTTTACTAGGCTGATGCCAGAGTTGAGGGGGTTGAGCTATGAGGAGAGGCTGAATAAACTAGGCTTGTACTCGTTAGAGTTTAGAAGAATGAGGGGAGATCTCATTGAGACATATAAGATGATGAATGAGATGGATAGGATAGAGTGGAAAGGCTCTTCCTGCTCAGAAAGGACAGTAGGACTAGGGGGCACAGCCTCAAGATAAAGGGGAGGCGGTTTAGAACGGAGTTGAGGGGGAACTTCTTCACTCAAAGGGTGGTGAATCTCTGGAATTCTCTGCCCGTTGAAGTGGTGGAGGCTGCCTCACTCAATATATTTGAGACGCGGGTTGATAGGTTTTTGATAGGCAAGGGGATTAAGGGTTATGGGGAGAGGGCGGGAATGTGGAACTGAGACACGACAGATCAGCTATGATCTTATTGAATGGCGGGGCAGGCTTGAAGGGCTAGATGGCCTACTCCTGCTCCTATTTCTTATGTTCTTACGTTGATTGGCCGTACTAAATTGCCCCTCCATGTCCTGGGATGTGTGGGTTAGAGGGATTAGCAGGATAAGGCCTAGGTGGGATTGGTGTTGGTGCAGACTTGATGGGGCAAAAGACCTCTCTCTGTACTGCGGGGGTTTCTATGCTCCGGTTCCCTCCCACACTCCAAAGATGTGCAAGTTAGGTGGATTGGCCATACTAAATTGACCCTGGTGTCAGGGGGATTAGCAGGGTAAATATGTGGGGTTACAGAAGTAGGGCCTGGTTGGGATTGTTCATGGTCAGGTTCGATGGGTCTTATGGCCTCCTGTGGGGATACTGTTGATAAGAATGAGTTGCCGTTGGGTTTCCTGCATGTGATGGAACTCTGCCTGGACACCTGAGTGTTTGGGTGGTTTAAAATTTCTCAAGGCTCCCAGTATATTCCAATTTACTTTCTCTTTCAGGCCAATGGCTTCTATCAAGAGTGCTGGGTCAAAAGGGAAATGGAAAGATGCCTCAGCAAGTTGAGCGAGGAGGATGAAACAGTATTCGGTAAGTATTTCATTGCAAACAACAGCAGTATGATGGAAGATTGGGAGAGTTGCAAAAGCCAGCAAAGGGCCATCGGAGAGGGAAATATTCGAATGTGGATCAGTTTGCCTGGAGCCATAAGAGCATTTACATTCTATATTAATGACTTAGCCCAGGATACAGAGGGAAATGTATTCTACTAAGACATATTTCCAAGTATATAAAAAACAGGAGAGTAGCTAAAGTTGAGAAAAAAAATTGTGGCGGAGGTTATAGTGAATGCCTTGGTGGTTATTTTCCAGACGTTTGGTGGTTATTTTCCAGACGTCGCTGGATTCCGGGGAAGTGCCGAAAGATTGGAAAGTGGCTAATGTTACGCCGTTGTTTAAGAAGGGTGCCAGGCAAAAGGCGGGGAATTATAGGCCGGTTAGTTTAAATTCTGTGGTAGGTAAAATGTTAGAATCCGTCATTAAGGAGGAAATTGCGAGGCATCTTGAAGGAAATTGCTTGATAGAGCAGACGCAGCACGGTTTCATTAAAGGGAAGTTGTGTCTGACAAATTTACTGGAGTTCTATGAGGATGTGTCTAGGGCGGTGGATAGAGGAGAGCCGGTGGATGTGGTCTTTCTTGATTTTCAGAAGGCGTTTGACAAGGTACCTCATAAGAGGTTATTGCAGAAGGTCAGGGGACTTGGAGTTGGGGGTAGGGTGTTAGCGTGGATAGAGGATTGGTTGTCAAATAGGAGGCAGAGAGTGGGGGTTAACGGGTGCTATTCGGATTGGCGGATGGTGACTAGTGGAGTGCCCCAGGGGTCGGTGCTGGGGCCTCAGCTATTTACCATTTATATAGATGATCTGGAGGAGGGAACCGAGTGTAGGGTGTCGAAATTTGCTGATGATACCAAGATTGGGGGAACGCCAAATTGTGAGGAGGGTGTGGAGAGTCTGCAGAAGGATCTAGATAGGCTGGGCGAATGGGCCAGGAAATGGCAAATGGAATTTAATGTTGGCAAGTGTGAGGTGGTCCACTTTGGTAGAAAGAATGGTAGGAAGGACTATTACTTACATGGCGAAAAACTGCAGCAGGCGACGGTGCAGAGGGACCTTGGGGTCCTTGTGCATGAGTCGCAAAAACCCAGCCTGCAGGTGCAGCAGGTGGTCAGGAAGGCGAATGGGATGCTGGCCTTCATAGCGAGGGGGATTGAATATAAAAGTAGGGAGGTCTTGCTGCAGCTGTATAGGGCATTGGTGAGGCCGCAGCTGGAGTACTGTGTGCAGTTTTGGGCGCCGCACCTGCGCAAAGATATTTTGGCCTTGGAGGGAGTGCAGAGGAGGTTTACTAAGCTGATACCGGATTTGAGGGGGTTGAGCTATGAGGAGAGGCTGAATAAACTAGGCTTGTACTCGTTGGAGTTTAGAAGAATGAGGGGAGATCTCATTGAGACATATAAGATGATGAATGGGATGGATAGGATAGAGGTGGAGAGACTCTTCCCGCTCAAAAAAGACAGTAGGACTAGGGGGCACAGCCTCAAGATAAAGGGGGGGCGGTTTAGAACGGAGTTGAGGAGGAACTTCTTCACTCAAAGGGTGGTGAATCTCTGGAATTCTCTACCCGTTGAAGTGGTGGAGGCTGCCTCGCTAAATATTTTTAAGAAGCGGGTTGATGGGTTTTTAAGAACATAAGAACATAAGAAATTGGAGCAGGAGTAGGCCATCTAGCCCTTCGAGCCTGCCCTGCCATTCAATAAGATCATGGCTGATCTGTCGTGGCTCAGTTCCACCTTCCCGCCCTCTCCCCATAACCCTTAATCCCTTCTCTTATCAAAAACCCAGGTGGAACTGAGCCACGACAGATCAGCCATGATCTTATTGAATGGTGGGGCAGGCTCAAAGGGCTAGATGGCCTACTCCTGCTCCTATTTCTTATGTTCTTATGTTCTTATTATTGTCACATATATTGGTGTAGAATGAAAAGTATTATTTCTTGTGCGCTATACAGACCAAGATGTGGAGATGTCGGCATTGGACTGGGGTGGGCACAGTTAGAATTCTGAAACACCAGGTTAAAGTCCAACAGGTTTATTTGGTATCACGAGCTTTCGAAACACTGTCCCTTCAAGGAGCATAGAGTTCATAGAGTACATAGGGGAGAAAAAAAGGAGAGGGTGCAGAATGCTTTTCAGACAGAACATACCATTCATAGGGTACATGGGGAGAAGGAAAAGATAGAGTGCAAATGCTATACACACAAAACATACCATTCATAATCCCAGATCTCTCTGTGTATCTGTGCTCCTGATGGTTCTGCCATTTGTTTTATAACTTTCTTCTTAGGGGAGAAGTGGGGACAAAGTGTCACGGTTTATAAATAAGGGGTTGCTTTTTAAGAAAGAAATGAGGAGAGTTCCTTTTTTTCCAGAGGGTTGCAAGTCTCTGGGACTCTGGCTGGAATTTTACCATTCTGCACTCTCTCCTTTCCTTCTCTGTGAACGGTATGCTTTGTCTGTAGAGCGCGCAAGAAACAATACTTTTCACTGTATGGTATTGTATGTGACAATAATAAATCAACTCAAATCAAATCAAATTCTCTACACTGTAATGCTACGTTCCGCACCCTCCTCCTTCTCTATGAACAGTATGCTTTGTCTGTAGAGCGCGCAAGAAACAATGCTTTTCACTGTGTAGCGATACATGTGAAGATAATAAATCAAACCAAATCAAAAGAAAAGTTATCGGGGGGTTGGCAGGAATGTGGGGTTACATTCAGATCAGCCACGATCTCATTGAATGGCAGGGTAGCCTTGAGGGGGCCGAGTGGCCTACTCCAGCTCCTAACTCGGATGTCCGTGTGACAATCACTGCTTCGGTAGTTATATTTTTCACCTCTTGGTTGTGGTTGGTTTACTGATTGGGCCAAGCGGTGTTTATCATTGAAATCCCACCTGCGATGGATGTTGCTGGCTGCTCTATCCCAACTGATAATTAATCAAAGCGCCGTGTAACTGTGACTCGGGTGAACAGATGGCGTTCCACACCAGTTCGATGCTGCAGAGTTTTAGTGCATTGTTCCAGCAGGCAGTCCTGTCGTCAGGCACAGCCTGCGATGTGTTCCTACTGCACAGACTCATCACCTTCTCAAGGGCAATTAGGGACGGGCAGTATTAGCCAAGCCAGCCACACTATCTGGAGTGGGAGGGTGAGAACCCGGTCGTTGTAGTACATGTGGGTGCCGGCGACGTAGGCAAAATGCGGACTGAGGATCTGGGAAGGGAATATGAAAAGCTGGGAATGGAATTAAAAAGTAGAACCGACAAGGTGGTCGTCTCTGGGCTACTGCCTGAACCGAGTGCAGACGGGCGTAGGGTTGACAGGATTAAGGAAGTGAATGGGTGGCTCAGGGATTGGTGTGGGAGGAATGGGTTTGAATTTATGGGGCATTGGCACCAGTATTGGGGTAAGTGGGACCTGTTCGGGCAGGATGGGGTTGGTCTGAATCATGCTGGGACCAGAGTGCTGGCGAATCGAGTAAAGAGGACTGCAGACAGGGCTTTAAACTAATTAGGGGGGGGGGGGAGGGTGCGAGGGTAGGTGACGCTATGAGGTCTAAAGTTAAGGATAGGGTACAGGTAAGGGAAGAGGCCAAGGATGTCCCAATTGGTGGCGTTACGGCAAGTAGGGTCCAGGTGAAGGCTGGGATGAAAGCGCTTTATCTGAATGCACGAAGCATTCGGAATAAAGTGGATGAACTGATGGCGCAGATCGACACAAATGGATACGATCTGGTGGCCATTACAGAGACATGGCTGCAAGGTGACAGGGACTGGGAGATGAATGTACAGGGCTATCAAGTGTTTAGGAAGGATAGGCAGGAGGAAAGAGGGGGTGGCGTAGCTCTGCTGATTAAGGATAGTATCAAGGTGGTAGCAAGGGATGATATCGGAGCCAAGGAGCAGAAAGTGGAATCGTTGTGGGTGGAGATTAGGAACAGAAAAGGGAGGAAGACGCTAGTGGGTGTCGTCTATAGACCCCCGAATAATGATCTGGAGGTGGGGCGGGCTGTTAACGCGCAAATAAGTGCGGCGTGCAGGAATGGGACGGCAGTAGTTATGGGAGATATCAATCTGCATATTGATTGGTCGACCCATGTTGGACGAGGTGGGCTCGAGGTGGAGTTCTTGGAATGCTGCAGGGATAATTTCCTTGAACAGTGTGTGTTGGAGCCGACGAGGGAGCGAGCTATCTTGGATCTGGTGCTGTGTAATGAGGCGGGTAGAATTAGGGACCTTGCGGTGAAGGATCCTCTTGGAGAGAGTGATCATTGTATGGTGGAGTTTCTGGTGCAGATGGAGGAGGAGAAAGTGGGTTCCCGGACACGCGTCCTTTGTTTGAATAGAGGGGAGTATGGTAGGATGAGAGAAGAATTGGCGAATGTGGACTGGGGGAGTGCGTTGGAAGGTAGGTCTGCTGAGGAGCAGTGGAGGATCTTTAAGGAGATCTTTCTTGGTGCTCAGCAGAAATTTATTCCGATGGTTAAAAAGGACAGTAGGAGGAGAGGTAATAAGCCGAGGATAACGAAGGAGGTGAAGGAAAGTGTTAAATTAAAAGCGGAGGAGTTTAGAGTAGCTAAGAGCAGTGGGCGAGAAGAGGATTGGGAAAGGTTTAAATGTCAACAAAGATTGACAAAGAAATTGATAAAGGAGGGTAGGAGAAGCTATGAGGCTGGGCTAGCACTTAATATAAAAAAGGATAGCAAGAGTTTTTATAAATATATAAAAAGGAAGAGGCTGGCTAGGGTGAACGTTGGTCCTTTAGAGGATGAGAAAGGGGAGCTAGTGGTAGGGGATGGGGATATGGCTAAGGTCTTGAATAACTTTTTTGTTTCTGTCTTCACGGAGAAGGACGTGAATAATTTGCCGGGTGTTAGCGATGGAATGGTGGTAGGAATGGAGGGTCTTAATGACATTACTGTTACTAGAGAGGTGGTGCTCGACAGACTGGAGGGGCTGATTGTGGACAAGTCCCCAGGACCGGATGGAATGCATCCGAGGGTTCTGAAAGAAATGGCGGAGGTGATAGTGGATGCCTTGGTGGTTATTTTCCAGACGTCGCTGGATTCCGGGGAAGTGCCGGAAGATTGGAAAACGGCTAATGTTACGCCGTTGTTTAAGAAGGGTGCCAGGCAAAAGGCGGGGAATTATAGGCCGGTTAGTTTAACGTCTGTGGTAGGTAAAATGTTAGAATCCGTCATTAAGGAGGAAATAGCGAGGCATCTTGAGGGGAATTGCTTGATAGGGCGGACGCAACACGGTTTCATTAAAGGGAAGTCGTGTCTGACAAATTTACTGGAGTTCTATGAGGATGTGTCTAGGGCAGTGGATGGAGGAGAGCCGGTGGATGTGGTCTTTCTGGATTTTCAGAAGGCGTTTGACAAGGTACCTCACAAGAGGTTATTGCAGAAGATCAGGGGACATGGAGTTGGGGGTAGGGTGTTAGCGTGGATAGAGGATTGGTTGTCAAATAGGAGGCAGAGAGTGGGGGTCAATGGATGCTATTCGGATTGGCGGTTGGTGACTAGTGGGGTGCCCCAGGGGTCGGTGCTGGGGCCTCAGCTATTTACCATTTATATAGATGATCTGGAGGACGGAACCGAGTGCAGGGTGTCGAAATTTGCTGATGACACCAAGATTGGGGGAAAGGCAAATTGTGCGGAGGGTGTGGAGAGTCTGCAGAAGGATCTAGATAGGCTGGGCGAATGGGCCAGGAAATGGCAAATGGAATTTAATGTTGGCAAGTGTGAGGTGGTCCACTTTGGTAGGAGGAATGGTAGGAAGGACTATTACTTACGGGGCGAAAAACTGCAGCAGGCGACGGTGCAGAGGGACCTCGGGGTCCTTGTGCATGAGTCGCAAAAACCCAGCTTGCAGGTGAAGCAGGTGGTCAGGAAGGCGAATGGGATGCTGGCCTTCATAGCGAAGGGGATTGAATATAAAAGTAGGGAGGTCTTGCTGCAGCTGTATAGGGCATTGGTGAGGCCGCAGCTGGAGTACTGTGTGCAGTTTTGGGCGCCGCACCTGCGCAAGGATGTTTTGGCCCTGGAGGGAGTGCAGAGGAGGTTTACTCGGCTGATACCGGAGTTGAGGGGATTGAGCTATGAGGACAGGCTGAACAAACTAGGCTTGTACTCGTTAGAGTTTAGAAGAATGAGGGGAGATCTCATTGAGACGTATAAGATGATGAATGGGATGGATAGGATAGAGGTGGAGAGACTGTTCCCGCTCAAAAAAGACAGTAGGACTAGGGGGCACAGCCTCAAGATAAAGGGGGGGCGGTTTAGAACAGAGTTGAGGAGGAACTTCTTCACTCAAAGGATGGTGAATCTCTGGAATTCTCTGCCCGTTGAAGTGGTGGAGGCTGCCTCGCTAAATATTTTTAAGAAACGGGTTGATGGGTTTTTGATAAGAGAAGGGATTAAGGGTTATGGGGAGAGGGCGGGAAGGTGGAGCTGAGTCACGACAGATCAGCCATGATCTTATTGAATGGCGGGGCAGGCTCGAAGGGCCAGATGGCCTACTCCTGCTCCTATTTCTTATGTTCTTATGTTCTTATGTTTGACAAGGTACCTCACAAGAGGTTATTGCAGAAGGTCAGGGGACATGGAGTTGGGGGTAGGGTGTTAGCGTGGATAGAGGATTGGTTGTCAAATAGGAGGCAGAGAGTGGGGGTCAATGGATGCTATTCGGATTGGCGGATGGTGACTAGTGGAGTGCCCCAGGGGTCGGTGCTGGGGCCTCAGCTATTTACCATTTATATAGATGATCTGGAGGAGGGAACCGAGTGTAGGGTGTCGAAATTTGCTGATGACACCAAGATTGGGGGAAAGGCAAATTGTGAGGAGGATGTGGAGAGTCTGCAGAAGGATCTAGATATGCTGGGCGAATGGGCCAGGAAATTGTAAATGGAATTTAATGTTGGCAAGTGTGAGGTGGTCCACTTTGGTAGGAGGAATGGTAGGAAGGACTATTATTTACGTGGCGAAAAACTACAGCAGGCGACGGTGCAGAGGGACCTCGGGGTCCTTGTGCATGAGTCGCAAAAACCCAGCTTGCAGGTGCAGCAGGTGGTCAGGAAGGCGAATGGGATGCTGGCCTTCATAGCGAGGGGGATTGAATATAAAAGTAGGGAGGTCTTGCTGCAGCTGTATAGGGCATTGGTGAGGCCGCAGCTGGAGTACTGTGTGCAGTTTTGGGCGCCGCACCTGCGCAAGGATATTTTGGCCCTGGAGGGAGTGCAGAGGAGGTTTACTAGGCTGATACCGGAGTTGAGGGGATTGAGCTATGAGAAGAGGCTGAATAAACTAGGCTTGTACTCGTTAGAGTTTAGAAGAATGAGGGGAGATCTCATTGAGACGTATAAGATGATGAATGGGATGGATAGGATAGAGGTGGAGAGATTCTTCCCGCTCAAAAATGACAGTAGGACTAGGGGGCACAGCCTCAAGGTAAAGTGGAGGCGGTTTAGAACAGAGTTGAGGAGGAACTTCTTCACTCAAAGGGTGGTGAATCTCTGGAATTCTCTGCCCGTTGAAGTGGTGGAGGCTGCCTCGCTAAATATTTTTAAGAAACGGGTTGATGGGTTTTTGATAAGAGAGGGGATTAAGGGTTATGGGGAGAGGGCGGGAAAGTGGAACTGAGCCACGACAGATCAGCCATGATCTTATTGAATGGCGGGGCAGGCTCGAAGGGCCAGATGGCCTACTCCTGCTCCTATTTCTTATGTTCTTATGTTCTTATGACTTGCACCTCGAAGGTGGTTCAGTGTTGAAGATTAACCAGACAATGCGCGGCGAGTACTCAAATCTTCTAAGCTTTTATTACTTGCTCGCAAGGAGAACAGGCATAGTGAACTTTCCCAGCACATCCCGCTCCCAGAATCAGCTCGGAGAACAACATTGTTGTTTGTTGGCCTCGGGTGGGACCGTATGAACATCTGACGGACATGCCTGTAAAGTTCCGCCCAGTGAACTTCGCTCTGTTGACTCTCATGGATAATTAGCAGCAATTGTTAATTACGGCAAATAAGAAATGAGCATCTTTCCATTTGCATACATAGTCCACCAATCATAGCGTAGCTTTTTGCCCATTCTTATCCAATCGAAAGCCATCTTCTTCATGAGCGCACCATATCTTGTTTTCTGCTGTTTGTCATGGTAACTTGTCTTTGTTTCATCCTGTGGCCAAGACCAGGAGTGCAGTGTTTATGAAACTGACACAAGGTTAGATTAGTCTCTTTGCTGAGTGTGCAACTGCTGACCCCAGTGAGGCCTTGTTTCCATACTTGCTGTCCCATTACGGTGGTGTCATCAGCAAACATGAAAATCGAGTTGGGAGGGGAATTTGGCCGCAGGTGTATAAGGAGTATAGTAGGGGGGCTGAGAACACAGCCTTGTGGGGTAACCGGTGTTGAGGATGATCGAGGAGGAGGTGTCGTTGCCTTTCCTTACTGATTGTTCTGAGCAAGACCGCAGCAAAGATCAAAAGTGCAAAACAACCTCCCCCACAAACATGCTGGCACCTCTGATTGAGTACAGGGTGTATTCTGTCTAACAGCAAAGGGTCGAAAGCTTTGCTGGGTGTATTTATAGGCCGCCCAATAGTGACAGGAAAGTTGAAGTGCAGATAGGGAAACAGATTCTGGAGAGATGTTTTAATAACAGAGTTGTCGTGATGGGAGACTTCAATTTCCCAAACATCGACTGGAATATCCCTAGGGTAAGGGGTTTGGATGGGGAGGAGTTTGTTAGGTGTGTTCAGGAAGGTTTCCTGACACAGTATGTGGATAAGCCTACGAGGGGAGAGGCTGTACTTGACCTGGTACTTTTTTTTTACCCCTTTATTCCAATCTAATCAAGTCAGATTAAACCCAATTCAGAGTCCCAACAAGTTGGGACATTCCCAATCCAAGCTGACAAGACAGGTCTCCTGTCTTGGGCTTGATCTACATGATCCAAGCTGACTGGAGTAGGTGTAGCTCCTCCTCCAGGGCTTGATCTAATTTGCATCTTAGCCAAAAGGCCGAGATGCCGGTTTAAAAAATTGCTTCAAATGAAGCTGAATTGCAACCTAATGACCTCAATCAAATGCAGCATGTCGACCCTACACTTGATCGACACTAACAGACCACACTTGATCTTAGCCAAAAGGCCGAGAAGCGATGTACTTGACCTGGTACTGGCGAATGAACCAGGGCAGGTGATGGATCTCTCGGTAGGAGAGCATCTTGGGAATGGTGACCATAATTCTATCTCCTTCACAATTGCATTGGAACGAGATAGGATCAGACAGGCTAGGAAGGTGTTTGTCTGGGGTAAGGGGAGATACGAAGAAGTCAGGAAGTTACTTGGACAACTAAACTGGAAGGAGGCGTTCTTAGGGAAAAGTACCGAAGGAAGGTGGCAGATATTCAAGGAATGTGTGTCTGGAGCTCTGAATGACAACGTTCCGATGAGACAAGGGGGTTTTGGTAGGTCGCGGGAACCGTGGTGCACGAAGGCTGTGTTGAACCTAGTCAGGAGGAAAAGGAAGGTGTACAAAAGGTTCAGGGAACTAGGAGAGGTTAAGGATCTTGAGGAGTATAAGGACTGTAGGAAGGAACTTAAAAGGGAAATTAGGTGAGCCAGAAGGGGTCATGAGAAGACCTTGGCGGGTAAGATTAAGGAGAATCCCAAGGCCTTCTATAAATATGTGAAAGGTAAAAGGATAAGAAGAGAAGGGATAGGACCTATAAAAGGTGAGGGGGGAAAGGTCTGTGTGGAACCAGAAGAAATGGCAGAGGTGCTTAACGAGTACTTCGCCTCAGTATTCACAGTGGAAGCTGATCTGGGAGATTTTGTTATGGATTTGCAGCAGATGGAAAAGATTGAATACGTGAATATTAAGGAGGAGGATGTGTTGGAACTTTTGAATTCTATCAAGGTAGATAAGTCACCTGGACCAGATGGGATGTACCCCAGGATACTGTGGGAGGTGAGGGAAGAGATTGCAGAGCCCCTGGCGATGATCTTTGCGTCGTCAATGGAGACGGGAGAGGTTCCGGAGGATTGGAGGATTGCGGATGTAGTTCCTATTTTCAAGAAAGGGAACAGAGATAGCCCGGGAAATTACCGACCGGTGAGTCTGACCTCAGTGGTTGGTAAGCTGATGGAGAGGCTTCTGAGGGACAAGATTTACGAACATTTGGAGAGGTTTGACTTGATCAGGAATAGTCAGCATGGATTTGTCAAGGGCAGGTCGTGCCTTACAAGCCTAGATGAGTTCTTCGATAATGTGACTGAACACATTGACGAAGGAAGTGCCGTGGACGTAGTGTACATGGACTTCAGCAAGGCGTTTGATAAGGTCCCCCATGCAAGACTTCTTGAGAAGGTGAGAGGGCATGGGATCCAAGGGCCTTTGGCCTTGTGGATTCAGAACTGGCTTGCCTGCAGAAGGCAGAGAGTGATTGTGGATGGGTCTTTTTCTGAATGGAGGTCAGTCACCAGCGGGGTGCCTCAAGGATCTGTTCTGGGACCCTTGTTGTTTGTCATTTTCATAAATGACCTGGATGAGGAAGTGGAGGGATGGGTAAGTAAGTTCGCTGATGACACTAAGGTCGGTGATGTTGTGGATGGTCTGGAAGGATGGCAAAAGTTGCAGCAGGACATAGATAGGATGCAGGACTGGGCGGAGAAGTGGCAGATGGACTTCAACACGGACAAATGTGTAGTCGTCCATTTTGGCAGAACCAATGGGATGAACGAGTACACTATTAAGGGCAGAAGTCTGAGTAATGTTGAAGAGCAGAAGGATCTTGGGGTCCAGTCCACAGGACTCTTAAATCGGCCTCGCAGGTGGAGGAGGTGGTCAAGAAGGCGTATGGTGTACTGGCCTTCATTAATCGAGGGATTGAGTTTAGGAGTTGGGAGGTAATGCTGCAACTTTATAAGACCCTTGTCAGGCCTCATTTGGAGTATTGTGCGCAGTTCTGGTCACCTCACTATAGGAAAGATGTAGAAGCTATTGAGAGGGTACAGAGGAGATTTACAAGGATGTTTCCTGGACTGGGAGGCATGCCTTATGAAGATAGGTTGAGGGAGCTGGGACTCTTTTCCCTAGAGAGGCGAAGGTTGAGAGGCGACCTGATAGAGGTTTATAAAATGTTGAGAGGAATAGATAGGGTGGACTCTCAGAGGCTATTTCCCCGGGTTGAAATGGTCGCTACGAGAGGACACAGATTTAAGGTGCAGGGAGGGAAGTTCAGAAGTGATGTTAGGGGTAAGTTTTTCACTCAGAGGGTGGTGAGTGAATGGAATCGGCTGCCGTCAGTGGTGGTGGAGGCGAACTCGCTGGGGTCTTCTGGATGAGTATATGGGGTTTAATGAGATTGAGGGTTATAGATAGGTCTGTAGGTTGGTAGGTGTTGATGTGATCAGCGCAACTCGTGGGCCGAAGGGCCTGTTTGTGCTGTAGTGTTCTATGTTCTATGTATATCCAGAACATACCAATTAACCCAAAGAGAATATGTAGGAAATCTCAACAGGCCTGGCAGCGTCTGTAAGGAGAGGAAGGAACTGATGTTTTGAGTCCAGGTGGCCCTTTCTTTTACCGCCCCGTTTGCCACGGGAATCGGAGGGGGCGGGGGTGGACAAGGAGAAGATCCAGTAACCTCGGGTGGGATTTACGGTTTCAGAATTAACCCATGCTGCCATGGAAGCTCTATGTATCCTATATTTTTCTTATTCATTCATGGGATATGATTTAATTTGATTTATTAATGTCACATGTATTAACATACAGTGAAAAGTATTATTTCTTGCGTGCTATACAGACAAAGCATACCGTTCATAGAAAGGGAAAGAAGAGAGTGCAAAATATAGTGTTACAGTGTAGAGAAAGATCAACTTAATGCAAGGCAGGGAAGAAGCTGTTCTTGAGTCGGTTGGTACATGGCCTCAGACTTTTGTATCTTTTTCCCGACGGAAGAAGGCGGATGAGAGAATGTCCGGGGTGCGTGGGGGTCCTTAATTATACTGGCTGCTTTGCCGAGGCAGCGGGAAGTGTAGACAGGGTCAATGGATGGGAGGCTGGTTTGGGTGATGGATTGGGCCCTTTGTAGACGTGGGTGTTGCTAGCTGGGCCAGCATTTATTGTCCATCCCTACTTGCCCCTGAGAAGGTGACGGTGAGCTGCCTTCTTGAAATGCCGATACAACTGAGTGACCTAATCGTCCATTTCAGAGGGTGGTTGAGAGTCAACCACGTTCTGTGCCTCTGGAGTCACATGGAGGCCAGACCAGGTAAGGACAGCAGATTTCCTTCCCTAAAGGGACAGTAGTTTATTACCTGTATCATTGTTTCCGCCAATATGACTGTTCCCGCTGTTGCCACCACAGTGAATGATCAGGCTGTGATCACCTACCTGATGAATTACAAGTGGTTTCCTTGTGTCGCGCAAGGGTGATCAAGCTTGCAAGCCAGATATGTTGGGAATGGAGTTGTTTTAAAAACTGGTTTATCGTCCCATAAGAACTTAAGAACTAGGAGCATCTGACCCCTCGAACCTGCTCTGCCGATCATGGCTGATCTTTTTGTGGACTCAGTTCCACTTACCCGCCCACTCACCATAATCCTTTACTGTTCAAAAATTTATCTATCCTTGCCTTAAAAACATTCAATGAGGGAGCCTCAACTGGGCAGGGAATTCCACAGATTCACAACCCTTTGGGTGAAGAAGTTCCTCCTCAACTCAGTCCTAAATCTGCTCCCCCTTATTTTGAGGACATTCCCCCTAGTTCTAGTTTCACTCACCAGTGGAAACAACTTCCCTGCTTCTATCTAATCTATTCCCTTCATAATCTTATATGTTTCTATAAGATCTCCCCTCATTCTTCTGAATTCCAATGAGTATAACCCCAGTCTACTCAGTGTCTCCTCTTAAGCCAATCCTCTCAACTCCGGAATCAACCTAGTGAATCTCCTCCGCACCCCCTCCAGTGCCAGTATATCCTTTCTCAAGGAGACCAAAACTGTACACAGTTCTCCAGGTGTGGCCTCACCAGCACCTTATACAGCTGCAACATAACCTCACTGTTTTTAAACTCCATCCTCTGTCACTCTGTACACCTGATACGTTGCAAGAAAGGATGTCCCGAAGCATGGTACATTGGGGAGACCATGCAGACGCTACGACAACGGATGAATGAACATCACTCGACAGTCACCAGGCAAGACTGTTCCCTTCCTGTTGGCGAACACTTCAGTGGTCACGGGCATTCAGCCTCTGACCTTCGGGTAAGCATTCTCCAAGGCGGCCTTCACGACACACGACAGCGCAGAGTCGCTGAACAGAGACTGATAGCCAAGTTCCGCACACATGAGGACGGTCTCAACAGGGATCTTGGGTTCATGTCGCACTATCTGTAACCCCAGTGACTTGCCTGCGTTTGCAAAACCTCACTTACTGCACTGTCTGGAGACAATACACATCTCTTTAAACTGTGATCAGTGCTCCTTCCACTCACATTATCAGCCACTTCAGGTCTTGAACAGCAGGTTAGGTGTAAGGATTCGCATTCTAATCAGTAATCTCTAAACTGTCTGTGCTTTATATGCTCTGTCTGAGGCCAGAACTCTCCATTCACCTGCGAAGGGACTAACCCCGAAAGCTTGTGAGTCTATTATCAAATAAATAGGTTGGACTAAAACCTGGTGTTGTCAGACTTTTTACTCTGTACAGCGTCAGCACCTTATTCCACCATCTCCTTTTGATGGTTTTCAAGAACAGAAAGAACAAAGAGAAGTATAGCACAGCAACAGGCCCTCCAAGCCTGTGCCGATGCCCTAACTAAACTAAAACAAAAACCTGCCCTCACTCGGTCCGTATCCCTCTACTCCCTCCCTATTCCTGCACCCATCCAGATGCCTCTTAAATGTTGTTAATGTTCTTGCTTCCACCACCTCCTCTGGCAGTGTGTTCCAGGCACCCACCACTCTCTGCGTGAAAAACTGCCCCCCCCCCCGTACATCTCCCTTAAACTTTCCCCCTCTCACCTTGAACCTGTGCCCCCCCGTGTAATTGACACTCCCACCCTGGGGAAAAAGCCTCTGACTATCCACCCTGCCTCATCATTCTGTAGACCCCTATCAGGTCTCCCCTCAGCCTCCGTCTTTCCAGTGAGAACAATCCTAGTTTATTCAACCTCTCCTCGTAGCCAACACCCCCGAGACCAGGCAACATCCTGGTGAACCTTCTTTGCTCTCTCTCCAAAGCTTCCACATGTGTCTGATAATGTGACAGGAGGACGATATCTTCCTGATTTTTGAGCAATGGTTAACTCTCCCCCACTCACCGCCGGTTCCCCAGGACCAGCCCTGTCTTGTCCTTCACTGCCCTTTCCAGCAAAGTGTCTGCAGGGAAGCGGACAGCTTTCCTTTGATGATTCTGCAAAGATGTTATTAAACTGGAGAGAGGGCAGAAGAGATTTGCAAGGGTGCTGCCAGGACTCAAGGAGCTGAGTTAAAGGGAGAGATTGGACAGGCTGGGATTTTTTTCTTTGGAGTGCAGGAGACTGAGACGAGATCTTACAGAGGTGTTTCAGATCATGAGAGGCATGGATAGGATCAGCCTTTTCCCAAGGTTGGGGAATCGAGAACCAGAGGTTTAAGTTAAAAGGGAAAAGAATTAATGGCAACTTGAGGATCAACCTTTTTGTTTTATTATTATTTATTTATTAGTCACAGTAAGGCTTGCATTAACACTGCAATGAAGTTCCTGCGTAATTCCCCTAGTCGCCACAATCCAGAGCCTGTTCGGGTTCACGCACTTAATCAGAAGCCCTGAGATGTAGGTACATCCACCGTGCTGTTAAGAGATGGAGCGCCAGCCGCAGGGAGGGAACGAGGATGTATTTCCAGCTCCTGTTGCTGGGATGAGCCCAGGGGAAGAATTTCGAAGCCTTTTGGAATGTGGGAGGAAACCGGAGCACCCGGAGGAAACCCACGCAGACACGAGGAGAATGTGCAAACTCCACACAGACACTGACCCGAGCCGGGAATCGAACCCAGCTCTCTGGCGCTGGGGGGCAGCAGTGCCAACCACTGTGCTACTCCATACACAGACGGTGGCACATTTGGGCGGCACGGTAGCACAGAGGTTAGCACTGCTGCTTCACAGCTCCAGGGAGCTGGGTTCGATTCCCGGCTTGGCTCACTGTGGAGTTGGCACATTCTCCCCGTGTCTGCGTGGGTTTCCTCCGGCTGCTCCGGTTTCCTCCCACAGTCCAAAGATTTGTGGGTTAGGTTGATTGGTCATGCTAAAATTGCCTCTTAGTGTCCTGCGGCGCGTAGGTTAGAGGGATGAGCGGGTAAAATAAATAGGAATAAGGGGTGAGGGCCTGGGTGGGATTGTGGTCGGTACAGACTTGATGGGCCGAATGGCCTCTTCCTATACTGTAGGGTTTCTATGATTTCTATGTGAGGAGTGACGTTTTTTACACAGAGGGGTGGTACGTGTGTAGAAGGCGCTGCCGGAGGAAGTGTTTGAGGCAGGGACATTGGCAAGATTTGAAAGGCATTTGGACAGATTCAGAGGGATATGGGTCAAATGTAGGCAAATGGGGTTGGCTTAGATGGGCATTTTGGATGGCATGGACCTGTTTGGGGCCAAAGGGCCTGTCTCTACACCATAGAGTGCCCCTCAGCTAACTGCACCATCTGATGGTGGTGGTGTTAGACCCAGCTCGTCCACGTCTGTCCTCTTGGGTGAGAGTCGGCGTTCCCAAGGCAGGGAATGTGTCCCAGTCTCCCCGCCAACATCAACTGAGTATTTATCTCCCTGCAGTTTCTCGGAGCTCGCTGCTGGCAAACTGACAGCCCCATTTCCCTCCATTACCACAGTAACTGCGCTGCCTCGCCTGCGAAATGCTTTGTAACACCCTGAGGGTTTAAAATCCACTAAGTCAGGCCAAGTTCTCCCTCGGAAAGGAATGTTCCTGGAACAGATCAGACAACATATCCTGGAACGTGTCTGGGGTAGCATGGCACAGTGATTGGCACTGCTGCCTCACAGCGCCAGGGATCCAGGGATCGATTCCCAGCTTGGATCACTGGTTGTGTGGGCTTTTGCACGTTCTCTGCGTAGGTGTACTCCCATTTAAGTTTAGTTTCATTTATTAGTCGTGACGCGGAGATGCCTAGGCGTTGGACTGGGGTGGACACGGGAAGAGACCTCACCAGGTTAAAGTCCAACAGGTTTACTTGGAATCAAGAGCTTTCGGAGCGCTGTTCCTTCATCAGGTGAGTTCACATTCATAGAACCCTACAGTGCAGAAACAGGCCCTTCGGCCCATCGAGTCTGCACCGAACACAATCCCACCCAGACCCTATCCCCATATCCCTACACATTTACCTGCTAATCCCTCTAACCTACACATCCCAGGACACTAAGGGGCAATTTTAGCATAGCCAATGAACCTAACCCGCACATCTTTGGACTGTGGGAGGAAACCAGAGCACCCGGAGAAAACCCACGCAGACACGAGGAGAATGTGCAAACTCCACACAGGCAGTGACCCGAGCCGGGAATCGAACCCAGGACCCTGGAGCTGTGAAGCAGCAGTGCTAACCACTGTGCTACCGTGCCGCCCATAGACAAATGGGGTTGGCTTAGATGGGCATTTTGGATGGCATGGACCTGTTTGGGGCCAAAGGGCCTGTCTCCACACCATAGAGTGCCCCTCAGCTAACTGCACCATCTGATGGTGGTGGTGTTAGACCCAGCTCGTCCACGTACATGGGTACACTCACCTGATGAAGGAGCAGCGCTCCAAAATTTCTCGATTCCAAATAAACCTGTTGAATTTTAACCCGATTTTGTGAGACTTCTTACTTATTATTAGTCATGAGCAGGCTTACATTAACACTGCAATGTGAAAATCGACCAGTCACCACACTCTGGTGCCTGTTCGGGTACACTATGGGAGAATTTAGCATGGCCAATGCATCTAGCTAGCACATCTTTCAAACTGTGGGTGGAAATCAGAGGAAACACGCACAGGTTTCCTTCCACAGCCCAAAGATGTGCGGGTTAGGTGTATTGGCCATGCTAAATTGCCCCTAAATGTCCCAAGATGTGGAGGCGATGGGGATTAACCATCATAAATGCACAGGGTTCAGGGGGGAGGCGGTGGGGGAGAAGCAGGCCTGGGTAAGGTGCTCTGTCGGAGAGTCAGCGCAGACTCGATGGGCTGAATGGCCTCCTTCCGCACTGTAGAGAGTCCATGGTTCTATGATCAGAAATCAGGAGGTGCCTGCCTCAGGATGGATGTATTGTACCTCAGCCACTATGAAATGTGAGGCGAAGGCTTAGTGGTATTATCGCTAGGCTATTAATCCAGCTAATGTTCTGGGGACCCGGGTTCGAATCCCAGCCATGGCAGATGGTGGAATTTGAATTCAATAAAAAATATCTGGAATTAAGAATCTACTGATGACCATGATAACCATTGTCAATTGTCGGAAAAACCCATCTGGTTCATTAATGTCCCTTTCGGGAAGGAAATCTGCCGTCCTTACCCGGTCTGGCCTACATGTGACTCCAGAGCCACAGCAATGTGGTTGACTCTCAACCGCCCTCCAAGGGCAACAAGGGATGGACAATAAATGCTGGACAAACAGTGACACCCATGTCCCAGAAATGAATAAAAAGTTGCACACAGGCCATTGGAGTTACATAAGAACATAAGAAATAGGAGCAGGAGTAGGCCATCTGGCCCTTCGAGCCTGCCCCGCCATTCAATAAGATCATGGCTGATCTGTCGCGGCTCAGCTCCACCTTCCCGCCCTCTCCCCATAACCCTTAATCCCCTCTCTTATCAAAAACCCATCAACCCGCGTCTTAAAAACATTTAGCGAGGCAGCCTCCACCACTTCAACGGGCAGAGAATTCCAGAGATTCACCACCCTTTGAGTGAAGAAGTTCCTTCTCAATTCCGTTCTAAAACGCCCCCCCTTTATCTTGAGGCTGTGCCCTCTAGTCCTACTGTCCTCTCTGAGCGGGAAGAGTCTCTCCACCTCCATCCTATCCATCCCATTCATCATCTTATACGTCTCAATGAGATCTCCCCTCATTCTTCTAAACTCTAACGAGTACAAGCCTAGTTTATTCAGCCTCTCCTCATAGCTCAATCCCCTCAACTCCGGTATCAGCCTAGTAAACCTCCTCTGCACTCCCTCCAGGGCCAAAATATCCTTGCGCAGGTGCGGCGCCCAAAACTGCACACAGTACTCCAGCTGCGGCCTCACCAATGCCCTATACAGCTGCAGCAAGTCACAAGAAGAAAATTCAGTGCTTTGAAGAGCCTCCCATATTCCTTTGATTTGGTTTGATTTATTATTGTCACATGAATTAGCATACCGTGAAAAGTATTGTTTCTTGTGTGCTTTACAGACAAAACATACAGGTCATAGAGAAGGAAAGGAGACAGTGCAAAATGTAGTGTTACAGTCATAGCTAAGGTGTAGAGAAACTCAATGCGAGGTAGGCCCATTCAAAAGTCTGACAGCAGCAGGGAAGAAGCTGTTCTTGAGTCAGTCAGTACGTGACCTCAGACTTTTGTAACTTCTTCCCGACGGAAGAAGGTGGAAGAGAGAATGTCCGGGGTGTGTGGGGTCCTTAATTATGCTGATTGCTTTGCCGAGGCAGCGGGAAGTGTAGACAGAGTCAATGGATGGGAGGCTGGTTTGCGTGATGGACTGGGCTACATTCACGCCATTTTGTAGTTCTTTGCAGTCTTGGGCAGAGCAGGAGCCCATACCAAGCTGTGATACAACCGGAAAGGATGCTTTTTATGGTACATCTGCAAAAGTTGGTGAGAGTCGTAGCTGACATGCCAAATTTCCTTAGTCTTCTGAGAAAGTAGAGGCCTTGGTGGGCTTTCCTAACTATAGAACCCTACAGTGCAGAAACAGGCCCTTCAGCCCATCGAGTTTGCACCGAACACAATCCCACCCAGACCCTATCCCCATATCTCTACACATTTACCTGCTAATCCCGCTAACCTACACATCCCAGACACTAAGGGGCAATTTAGCATAGCCAATGAACCTAACCCGCACATCTTTGGACTGTGGGAGGAAACCGGAGCACCCGGAGAAAACCCACGCAGACACGAGGAGAATGTGCAAACTCCACACAGGCAGTGACCCGAGCCGGGAATCGAACCCAGGACCCTGGAGCTGTGAAGCAGCAGTGCTAACCCACTGTGCTACCGTGCCGCCCCTATAACAGCTTTAGTGTCAGTATGGGGGGTTCAGGACAGGTTGTTGGTGACCTGGACAGTGGATGGGAGGCTGGTTTGCCTGATGGACTGGGCCACATTCACAACCCTTTGTAGTTTGTCATCGTCCTGGGCAAAGCAGGAGCCCATACCAAGCCGCGATACAGCCAGAAAGAATGCTTCCTGTGGTGTATCGAGCTCGGTTTCCGTTTTAACATGAAAGTTAAGTGGCCTTCTGTTGGCAGAAGGAATCGGTCTTTCTGTAACCGGGAGGTAACTCTGACCTTTTGTGTCCAGCAGATATGAGTGACTGTGTCACCGTCAGATCCCATCTATATTCAAAATGTATTCAGAATTGAGTGGTTAACAAGCGACTGTGGCGAGGGAATGGGCCAAGCAGATTTGGTACCATCTGTCTCCCTGCCTCTCCTAACCTGTTGAGGTTGTATGGCCACAGGCGCAGAGGCAAGGTTTAGCTTTGTTCTCGGGTCAGTGATGTTTAAGGAAACCAAACAGGAAGACTTGTCTTTGTCTGGCACCGTTCGCAACCTCAGGATATTACAGAGTACTCTGCAGCTAATAACGTACCCTCAACACCCTCACTGCCGGAAATGCGGTGACGAATTTGCGCACAGCAAGCTGCCGCAACAGCATGGCAACGATGAGCGGGTAACCTTGAGTTGCTTTGATTTACTATTATCACATGTACAGTGAAAAGTATTGTTACGATACAGGCAAAGCGTACCATTCGTAGAGGAGGAAATGAGAAAAAAAGTAAAGCTTGCTTATTACTCACAAGTGAGGCTGACATTAACACTGCAATGAAGTTTCTGTGAAATTTCCCCCCCCCAGTCATCACAGTCCGGCGCCTGTTCGGGTCAATGCCCCCTAACCGTCACATCTTTCAGACTGTGGGAGGAGAACCCACGCAGACACGGGGAGAACTCTGCATAGACAGTGACCCGAGCCAGGAATCGGACCCGGGTCCCTGGCACTGTGAAGCAGCAGTGCTAACCGCTGTGCCACCACGCTGTCCTGAGAGAGTGTTACAGTCATAGCTAGGGTGTAGAGAACTTAGCACGAGGTGAGTCCATTCAAAGTCTGAACCCAGCAGGTACGGAGCTGTTCTTGGAGTTGGTCTGTGATTGCGACGCAGGGACATGTATTGGCCAGGGAACTGGTGATATCTTCACTGTCCTTCTCAGAATGGCGTGGTCCTTTATGGGCAGCCGAAGAGTTTATTGCTTCCCCTGAAAGACAACGCCTCCAAGTGTCTACATGAATGGTTTGTGCACAGGATCCTGAAAGGCTCCCTCCCCCACCAAGGGGGGGGGCCTGAAAATATCGATGCATAGCCAGAGCATGCTAGGATACTTGTACTGATAACCTTCCCACAGAACATTTACCAACACTGACATATGAACCATCTCTGTTTACTGACATACATACATCCGTAACATTTGTCACCTGTGCTTATGGGATGCGAGAGACCATTTGGGAATCGACCATTTAGCTCATTGAGTCTGCACCGGTCCACCGACAGAGTTTCTTACCCAGGCAAGTCCACGTATTTACCCCACTAATTCCCTTAACCTACACATCTTAGGACGCTAAGGGGCAATTTACCATGGCCAATCCAACTAACCTCAAAAAACAACAACAACAAAGAACAACACAGCACGGGAAACAGGCCCTTCGGCCCAACGAGCCCACGCCGCCGTCCCATGGTCAGTGACCTATTCATGATTTTAGTCTATGCCTAATGTGTGAGGATCAGGGAGGACATCTTTGGACTGTGGGAGGAAACCGGAGCACCCGGAGGAACCCACGCAGACGTGAAGAGAGCGTGTCAACTCCACACAGACTATCACCCAAGACTGGAATTGAACCGGGTCCCTGGCATTGTGAGACAGCAGTGCTAAGCACTGTGCCGCCATGCTGCCTTTCACCACATGTAGGCCAGACCAGGTAAGGATGGCAGATTTCCTTCCCCAGAGGACATTAGTGAACCAGATAGGTTTTTATGACAATTGAAAATGGTTTCATGGTCATCATTAGACTTTTAATTCCAGATTATTATTGAATCCAAACTTCACCATCTGCCGTGGTGGGATTCGAACTCAAGCCACCAGATGCGGTTCCTGGCTTGCAAGTTCAGTGACAATACCACCATACCTCCCACATACATCCCCCTCCCCCACAAATATTGACACACACACAAGAATAAAGAACAAAGAACAGTACAGCGCAGGAACAGGCCCTTCGGCCCTCCAAGCCTGTGCTGTTCATGATGCCCTAGCTAAACTAAAAACAAACCTTCTCCCTCACTCGGTCTGTATCCCTCTATTCCCTCCCTTTTCCTGCACCCATCCAGATGCCTCTTAAATGTTGTTAATGTTCCTGCTCCACCACCTCCTCTGGCAGCGCGTTCCAGGCACCCACCACTCTCTGCGTGAAAAACTCCACCCCCCCCCCCCCCCCCCCGTACATCTCCCTTAAACTTTCCCCCCTCTCACCTTGAACCTGTGCACCCCCCCCGTGTAAATGACACTTCCACCCAGTGGCACGGTGGGGTTAGCACTGCTGCCTCACAGCGCCAGGGTCCTGGGTTCAATCCCTGGCTCGGGTCACTGCCTGTGTGGAGTTTGAGCATTCTCCCGTGTTTGCGTGGGTTTCCTCCGGGTGCTCCGGTTTCCTCCCACAGTCAAAGACATGCGGGTTAGGTCGATTAGCCATGCTAAATTTCCCCTTAGTGGCAGGGGACTACATGGGTAAAATACATTTGGTTGCGTGGGATTGTTGTCAGTGCAGGCTAGATGGGCAAATGGCCTTCTTCTGCATTCAGGATTTTATGATTCACCCTGGGGAAAAAGCCTCTGACTGTACACCCTGTCTACGCCTCTCGTAATTTTGTAGACCTCTATCAGGTCTCTCCCAACAGTCTCCGTCTTTCCAGTGAGAACAATCCTAGTTTATTCAACCTCTCCTCGTAGCCAACACCCTCGAGACCAGGCAACATCCTGGTGAACCTTCTTTGCTCTCTCTCCAAAGCTTCCACATCCTTCTGGTAGTGTGGTGACCAGAACTGCACGCAATACTCCAAATGCAACCTAACCAGGTTTTATTAGCTGTAACATGATTCCCCAACAGGCAGTGCATCCCATCCCGATCTTGCTTGTAGATACCATCATATTTGTAAGGAACATCTCTGCAAACATTCCCGCCCTTAAGGGAACCCCTGCAAATACTGGCACACTCTTGGGGACAACCTTCAGATAATGCCACGCTTCTGGGGATTTGCGTATTGCCAGTTGGTAATATTCGCTCATCTCTGAGCCAGGAGGTGGCGTATTCAAACCCTATTCGACAAGGGGCCATACCAAAGACAAGATAAGATAAAAGTGCACAGTGTTACGGGTAATGTATTAGCATGGATAGAGGATTGGTTAACTAACAGAAAGCAAAGAGTGGGGGTAAATGGGTGTCTTTTTTTTTAGATCATAGATCATAGAACCCTACAGTTGGCGATCAGTGATGTGCCTCAGGGATCAGTGTTGGGACTTCAATTGTTTACGATTTACACTGACGATTTGGAGTTGGGGACCAAGTGTAGTGTGTCAAAATTTGCAGATGGCATTAAGATGGATGGAAGAGCCAAGTGTGCAGAGGATGCTGGAAGCCTGCAAAGGGATATGGATCATTTAAGTGAGTGGGTGAGGGTCTGGCAGATGGAGTACAATGTTGGTAAATGTGAGGTCATCCATTTTGGTAGGAATAACAGCAAAAATTGACTATTATTTAAATGGTAAAAAATTGCAGCATGCTGCTTTGCAGAGGGATCTGGGTGTCCTTGTGCAGGAATCTCAAGGAGTTGGTTTGCAGGTGCAGCAGGTAGTTAAGAAGGCAAATGGAATTGCTAGAGGGATGGAATTTAAAAACAGTGAGATTATGTTGCAGCTATATAAGAACATAAGAAATAGGAGCAGAAGTAGGCCATCCAGCCCTTCGAGCCTGCCCCGCCATTCAATAAGATCATGGCTGATCTGTCGTGTCCCAGTTCCACATTCCCGCCCTCTCCCCATAACCCTTAATCCCCTCTCTTATCAAAAACCAATCAACCCGCGTCTTAAAAATATTTAGCGAGGCAGCCTTCAACGGGCAGAGAATTCCAGAGATTCACCCCCCTTTGAGTGAAGAAGTTCCTCCTCAACTCCGTTCTAAAACACCCCCCTTTTATCTTGAGGCTGTGCCCCCTCGTCCTACTGTCTTTTTTGAGCGGGAAGAGTCTCTCCACCTCTATCCTATCCATCCCATTCATCATCTTATACGTCTCAATGAGATCTCCCCTCATTCTTCTAAACTCTAATGAGTACAAGCCCAGTTTATTCAGCCTCTCCTCATAGCTCAACCCCCTCAACTCCGGTATCAGCCGAGTAAACCTCCTCTGCACTCCCTCCAAGGCCAAAATATCTTTGCGCAGGTGCGGCGCCCAAAACTGCACTGGTGAGGCCACACCTGGAGTACTGGGTACAGTTTTGGCCCCCTTACTTGTGAAGGGAGATACTGGCACTGGAGGGGGTGCAGAGGAGATTCACTAGGTTGATTCCGGAGTTGAGAGGGTTGGTTTCCTTGAGGAATCTCAAGGGAGTTGGTTTGCCAATGCAGCAGGTACTTAAGAAGGCAAATGGAATTTTGTCCTTCGTTGCTAGAGGGATGGAGTTTAAAAACTGTGAGGTTGTGTTGTGGATGTGGGAATGAGGGGGCAGGAGGCACAATCTCAGGATAAGGGGCTGATTATTTCGGAACGAGCAGGGAGCCGTTCCTTCAGTCAAAGGGTTGTGAATCTTTGTAACTCCCTACCCTCGAATATCTTGAAGGCTGGTGTTGACAGAAACCTGGGGCTGGATTTTCCAACCTCGCCCAGTGGCTGGGATTCTCCAGTCCCCCTGCTGTGAATGGAGATTTAGCTGAGTCCCAGATTCTTGCTGGTAGCAGCAGCAGTGCCTGCAAGACCGGAGAGGCATGGACAAAATGGATAACCGGAAGCTTTTTCCCCCAGGGTAGAAGCCTCAGTTACTAGGGGGCGCAGGTCTAGTTCTGAGGGGCAAGGTTAAAAGAGATGTACAAAGCATGTTATGTACACAGACGGTGGTGGATGCCTAGAACTCGCTGCCAGGGGGAGAGGTGGTGGAAGTGGATACGGTAGTGACTTTTAAGGAGCGTATTGACAAGTACATGAATAGGATGGGAATGAAGGGGTATGGTCCCCGGAAGGGTGAGAGGTTTTAGTTAAGTCGGGCAGCAGGCTTGGAGGGTCGAAAGGCCTATTCCTGTGCTGTAATTTTCTTTATTCTTTGTTCTATCCGAGTTCCACATTGAATTTATCAGTGACGATACTTACTGCACACGTAAGAAAAACATCTTCAGATGCTGAAGAGTTCGGAAGAAGTCGGGTGAACATAAGAACATAAGAAATAGGAGCAGGAGTAGGCCATCCGGCCCTTCGAGCCTGCCCCGCCATTCAATAAGATCATGGCCGATCTGAAGTGGATGAGTTCCCACTTTCCCGCTTTCTCCCCATAACCCTTAATTCCCCTTGTCTGTCAGAAACCTATCTACCCGTGACTCAGCGAGGCAGCCTCCACCACTTCAACGGGCAGAGAATTCCAGAGATTCACCACCCTTTGAGTGAAGAAGTTCCTCCTCAACTCCGATCTGTGTGGAGTCTGCATGTTCTCCCCATGTCTGCGTGGGTTTCCTCCCGCAGTCCAAAGATGTGCAGATTAGGTGCATTGGCCACGCTAAATTGCCCCTTAGCATCCAAAGACATGGAGATTTGGGAGATTAGTGGGATAAATACGTGGGATGAGACCTAGGCTAGATGTTCTGTCGGAGAGGACAAAGCAGCCCACTTGATTGGCACCACATCTACAAACATCCACTCCCTCAACCACCAATGCTCAGTAGCAGCAGTGTGTACTGGCTACAAGATGCACTGCAGCAACTCAACAAGGCTCCTTAGACAGCACCTTCCAAACTCATGTCCTCTCTCACCTGGAAGGACAAGGGCAGCAGATTCTTTACCCAGAGGGTGGTGAGGGACTGGAATGCCCTGCCAGCTGCAGTTGTAAATGCGCCTAGTTTGGGGGCATTTAAGAGATCTGTGGATAGGTTTATGGATGAAAAGGGATTGGTTTAGGCTAGTGGGTCATTGTTTTGTAACTGGTCGGCGCAACATCGTGGGCCGAAGGGCCTGTTCTGCGCTGTAATGTTCTATGTTCTATGTTCTATGTTCTATGTTCTATGATACATGGGAAACCACCACCAGGTACCCCTCCAAGCCACTCACCGTCCTGACTTGGAAATATATCGCCGCTCCTTCTCGAGGTCAAAATCCGGGAATTCCCTCCCTAATAGCACTGCAGTGTACATCTCAGGACTGCAACAATTCAAGAAGGCAGCTCGCCACCACCTACTCAAGGGACAATTAGGGATGGGCAATAAATGTTGGCCTAGCCAGCGATGCCCAAACCCCAGAAACAAATTTTAAAATCAGAAAATATTGTCAATAAGATGCTGGTGGACTTTGGAAATTTTTGATTTGATTTGATTTATTATTGTCACATGTATTAACGTACAGTGAAAAGTATTGTTTCTTGCACGCTATACAAACAAAAGCATACCGTTCACAGCGAAGGAAAGGAGAGAATGCAGAATGTAGTGTTACGGTCATAGCGAGGGTGTAGAGAAAGATCAACTTAATGGGAGGTAGGTCCATTCAAAAGTCTGACAGCAGCAGGGAAGAAGCTGTTCTTGAGTCGGTTGGTACGTGACCTCAGACTTTTGTATCTTTTTCCTGATGGAAGAAGGTGGAAGAGAGAATGTCCGGGGTGTGTGGGGTCCTTGATGATGCTGGCTGCTTTTCCCCGAGGCAGCAGGAAGTGTAGACAGAGTCAATGGATGGGAGGCTGGTTTGTGTGATGGATTGGGCTACATTCACGACCCTTTGTAGTTTCTTGGGCAGAGCAGGAGCCCATACCAAGCTGTGATACAACCAGAAAGAATGCTTTCTACGGTGCATCTGTAAAGGTTGGTGAGAGTCGTAGCTGACATGCCAAATTTCCTCAGTCTTCTGAGAAAGTAGAGGCGTTGGTGGGCTTACTTAACTATAGTGTCGGCATGGACAGGTTGTTGGTGATCGAGATACCTAAAAACTTGAAGCTTTCGGCCATTTCTACTTTGTTCCCCGTTGATGTAGACAGGGGCATGTTCTCCTCTACACTTCCTGAAGTCGATGACAATCTCCTTTGTTTTCCTGTCAATGAGGGAGAGATTATTTTCGTCACGCCAGTCACATCGCGGAGAGACGTGGGTGGTCAGTTGGTGCGTGTATTCAAGACTGAGGCCGATAGATGCCTGGACTTTGAGGTTGGCAAGTGTGAGGTGGTCCACTTTGGTAGGAGGAATGGTAGGAAGGACTATTACTTACGGGGCGAAAAACTGCAGCAGGCGACGGTGCAGAGGGACCTCGGGGTCCTTGTGCATGAGTCGCAAAAACCCAGCTTGCAGGTGCAGCAGGTGGTCAGGAAGGCGAATGGGATGCTGGCCTTCATAGCGAGGGGGATTGAATATAAAAGTAGGGAGGTCTTGCTGCAGCTGTATAGGGCATTGGTGAGGCCGCAGCTGGAGTACTGTATGCAGTTTTGGGCGCCGCACTTACGCAAGGATATTTTGGCCCTGGAGGGAGTGCAGAGGAGGTTTACTAGGCTGATACCGGAGTTGAGGGGATTGAGCTATGAGGAGAGGCTGAATAAACTAGGCTTGTACTCGTTAGAGTTTAGAAGAATGAGGGGAGATCTCATTGAGACGTATAAGATGATGAATGGGATGGATAAGATAGAGGTGGAGAGACTCTTCCCGCTCAAAAAAGACAGTAGGACTGGGGGCACAGCCTCAAGGTAAAGGGGAGGCGGTTTAGAACAGAGTTGAGGAGGAACTTCTTCACTCAAAGGGTGGTGAATCACTGGAATTCTCTGCCTGTTGAAGTGGTGGAGGCTGCCTCGCTAAATATTTTTAAGAAGCGGGTTGATGGGTTTTTGATAAGAGAAGGGATTAAGGGTTATGGGGAGAGGGCGGGAAAGTGGAACTGAGCAGCGACAGATCAGCCATGATCTTATTGAATGGCGGGGCAGGCTCGAAGGGCTAGATGGCCTACTCCTGCTCCTATTTCTTATGTTCTTATGAAATGGGGACAGGACAGGAAAGGAGAGAGGAGATAAAGACCTTCAACCAATTGATTGAATGGCATAGCAGGCGTGATGGGCCGAATGGTCTAATGCTCCTGTTTTTCTGGTCCTCCTTTTGTTACCTAGCCAATTTTGGCGGAGGAGGAGGTGGAGAGAGCTGGTATATCCGAGCAGGGAGTTAATGTCTAAAGAGGATAATGGAGAGTAAGAATGGAGGAGGAGGTGTTTGATTAGAGTGTAACGGCGCATTAATATTTATTGCATTGTTGAATGTGCCAGAGTTGAATAAATACTCTTCACAGAAATACAGACGTATTAAGTGCGTTATTCAAAAGATCAAAAGTCTGATTTCACTTCAACGTACAAATAGGCACCTAGCTTATATTCATGCAGTTTTAAATGCTTTTCCATTGTTGATGCGCCCTGCTGTGTGTGAGGAGAGAAGAATTGCTTCTTAAAGAATGCAGTGTGTAGGAGAGCACTTCACCTACTGACTGCTGCCCTATTCACACCAGCTGAATGGCTCAAATCATATCTGTGAGGCATGAATAGAGCTTTCAGGGCTCTCTGATAATGGTAGCCACAAAAGGCAGCAACAAAACACTCGTGGAGCTGAAGGACCCTGACTGAGAATGGAGGGGACTGTTCCGTCACGCCCGTGGGGCCTCATGTCCTGTTGCGTTTGGGTTGACTGCGCACCCTGTTGGGCCTGTTGACCGGGAAGTGCGCCCGAGCGCGCGGAATTGGAGAGGAGGTGGACCGTTCGGCCCCTCGAGCCTGGCCCGCCCGCTCAATCAGCTGAGGGCTGGTTTTACAGAATCCCTGCCGTGCAGAAGGGAGGCCATTCCGCCCATCGAGCCTGCACCGATGGCAACCCCCACCCAGGCCCAATCCCCGCAACCCCCACCCGTTTACCCATTCCACCCACCCCCCCCCCCCCCCCCCCGCCCCGCCCCCCCGACGCTAAAAGGCAATTTAGCACGGCCATTCCGCCTAACCCGCACATCTTTGGTGTGAGGGAGGAAACCGGAGCGCCCAGAGGAAACCCCCGCAGATCTTCCTCTAGCCATGACTGTAACACTGTATTCTGCACCCTTTCCTTTCCTTCTCTATGAAGGGTATGCTCTGTCTGTACAGCGCACAAGAAACAATACTTTTCACTGTGTACTAATACATGTGACAATAATAAATCAAATCAAATATACTCCAGATTTGGATTGAGTGTGACAATACTACATGTGGAAAGGGAGCTCCTTAAGTTTGAAACAGGGACCAAGCCCTGTCAATATGCTCCATGTTATAGAATTATGGAATCATACACCACAGGGGAGGTGACTATTCTGCCCATCATGCTGGTACTAACTCTTGAACTGGTGCGATGACGATAATCTCTCCCTCAATGGCAACAAAACGTAGGGGATTGTCATTGACTTCAGGAAGCGTAAAGGAGAACATGCCCCTGTCTACATCAACGGGGACAAAGTAGAAAGGGTCGAGAGCTCCAGGCTTTTAGGTGTCCAGATCACCAACAATCTGTCCTGGTCCCCCCCCCCGCCTCGCTGACACTATAGTTAAGAAAGCCCACCAAAGCCTCTATTTTCTCAAAAGACTGAGGAAATTTGGCATGTCCGCTACGACTCTCACCAACCTTTACAGATGCCCCATAGAAAGCATTCTTTCTGGTTGTATCACAGCTTGGTGTGGGCTCCTGCTCTGCCCTAGACTGCAAGGAACTACAAAAGGGTTGTGAATGTAGCCCAATCCATCACACAAACCAGCCTCCCATCCATTGACTCTGTCTACACTTCCCGCTGCCTCGGAAAAGCAGCCAGCATAATCAAGGACCCCACGCACCCCGGACATTCTCTCTTCTACCTTCTTCCATCAGGAAAAAGACACAAAAGTCTGAGGTCACGTACCGACCGACTCAGGAACAGCTCCTTCCCTGCTGCTGTCAGACTTTTGAATGGACCTACCTCGCATTCAGTCGATCTTTCTCTACACCCTAGCTCTGACTGTAACACTACATTCTGCACTCTCTCCTTTCCTTCGCTATGAACGGTATGCTTTGTCTGTGTAGCGCACAAGAAACAATATTCTTCACTGTATACTAATACATGTGACAATAATAAATCAACCAAATCAAGTTGAAAGAGCTATCCATTTAGTCCCAGGTCTTGTGGTGCAATAGTTTAGCGACCCTGCCTCTGAGCCAGAGGGTCCGAGTCCCCTCCCAGCACTTGAAGGTACGTTCGTAATGTGGCCAAACATGTTGAGTGCATCAACCACAAAATCTTCCCAAAGACGCCAATGGTTGGCAGTAAGAGACAGAGAGAGACTCTTTGTCAGCCATGCTTGGTGTGGAGTGGCGCCCCCTTAAGCTATTAGGCTCTGGCCACCCATCCTGGGGATGGAAACAGATGAAAGTTGCCTTTGTGCACCAAATGTGGAAAGTGAGTTGGAATTGGGATCCATTTAGTCTCCTTGCCTGCAATTCTCACCTTTTCCAGTATATCTCGAATTCCTGCATCTATCACAGGAAGTGGGTATGCAGGTGCAGCATGGAATCAAAAAAAGGCAGATGGGATGTTGGCATTTATTACGAAGGGACTGGCATATAAAAATAGAGAAATGTTGTTGCAATTGTATTGGGTGTTGGCGAGGCCACATCTGGAGTATTGTGTCCCTTTTTGGTCTTATTTGAGAAAGGATCATAGAATCCCTACGGTGCAGAAGAAGGCCATTCAGTCCATCGAATCTGTACCAACCACAATCCCACCCAGATCCTATTCCAAGGTTGTTAAGAAGGCGTACGGTGTGTTAGCTTTTATTGGTAGAGGGATTGAAATTCGGAGCCGTGAGGTCATGTTGCAACTGTACAAAACTCTGGTGCGGCCGCACTTGGAGTATTGCGTACAGTTCTGGTCGCCGCATTATAAGAAGGATGTGGAGGCATTGGAAAGGGTGCAGAGGAGGTTTACCAGGATGTTGCCTGGTTTGGTGGGAAGGTCTTATGAGGAAAGGCTGAGGGACTTGAGGTTGTTTTCGTTCGAGAGAAGAAGGTTAAGAGGTGACCTAATTGAGGCATACAAGATAATCAGAGGGTTAGATAGGGTGGACAGTGAGAGCCTTATCCCTCGGATAGTGACGGCTAACAAGAGGGGACATAACTTTAAATTAAGGGGTGGTAATTATTGGACGGATGTCAGAGGTAGGTTCTTTACTTAGAGGGTAGTAAGGGCGTGGAATGCCCTGCCTGCAGCAGTTGTGGACTCGCCAACTTTAAGGGCGTTCAAATGGTCAGTGGATAGGCATATGGATAACATTGGAATAGTTTAGGTTAGAGGGTCATTAGATTGGTTCCACTGGTCGGCGCAACATCGAGGGCCGAAGGGCCTGTACTGCGCTGGAATGTTCTATGCTCTAAATTCTATGTAATCCCACACTTTTACCCTGCAAATCCCCTGCCACCAAGGGGCAATTTTAGCACGGCCAATCAACCTGACCCGCACGTTTTTGAGAGTGTGGGAGAGGGTGGTGAGTGAATGGTTCACTCAGAGGGTGGTGAGTGAATGGTTCACTCAGAGGGTGGTGAGTGAATGGAATCGGCTGCCGTCATCGGTGGTGGAGGCGAACTCGCTGGGGTCTTTTAAAAGACTTCTGGATGAGTATATGGGGTTTAATGGGATTGGGGGTTATGGATAGGTCTATAGATTGGTGGGGTTGATGTGATCGGCGCAACTCGAGGGCCGAAGGGCCTGTTTGTGCTGTAATGTTCTATGTTCTATGAAACCGGAGCACCCGGAGGAAACCCAGGCAGACACAGTGGTGGGAGGCAGTTTGGAGGGGGTTCACCAGATCGATTCCGGGGTTGAAAGGGTTGACGTGGGGGGGGTGGGGGGGGTTAAACAGTTTGGGCTTGTACTCGCCAGTGTTTGGAAGAATGAGAGGGGGTCTGATCGAGGGAAATTTTGACTGCATTGATCAAGTAAACATGGACTAAACGTTTCCCCTTTTGGGGGCAATTTTGAACAAGAGGCCACGGGGTATAGGTTGCGAGGCGGTGGGTTTAAAACTGAGACGAGGGGGAACTACTTCTCGCCGAGGGGTGGGGAATCTGTGGAGCTCGCTGCCCCAGAGCGCGGTGGAGGCGGAATCATTGAATGGCTTCAAAAGGGGGGGAGATAATTTAAGAAAGGGGGAAAGAGATGTGCTCTCAGGCTAATCGGTTTTTACCAAGTTGACACTATTTCTTCCCTGAATCTGACTGAGTAGGGTTCCATTCGTAGACACGCAGGGTAGAATAGGTGCAGGGTGATGCGGCGGCGCGGGCTCGTTGGGCCGAAGGGCCTGTTTCCCGTGCTGGGTTGCTCTTTGTTCTTTGTGGGGAAGTGGATTTGAGACCCAGGGAGAGATCAGCCATGATCTGATCGAACAGCTCAAAGGGCTGAATGGCCACCTTCTGCGTCTAATTCCTACGTTCCCGTGTTCCTGTTCGAACCTGGTTCCAGCAGCTTTTCAGTCAGTGGCTGGCAGATCATAACAACCTCTGCGTCTGAAAGAAAATTCTCCCCTTTGAATCGTCTACGTGAAATCTGCTTGCCGACAAAACACAATCCCTCTTTGAGAGGACCCGACAAGATGGACGCTGAAAGGATGTTTCCCCCTTGTGGGAGAAACTAGAACTGCGGGGGGGGGGACGCAGTTTGAAGATAATTCTGATTTGATTTGGCTTATTATCGTCGCAAGTTTTGGGATACGGTGAAAAATATTGTTTTTTGCCCGCGACACAGACAAAGCGTACCGTCCGTAGAGAAGGAAAGGAGAGAGTGCAGAATGTAGTGTTACAGTCAGAGCTAGGGTGCAGAGAAAGATCAACTTAATACAAAATAGGTCCATTCAAAAGTCTGACAGCAGCAAGGGAAGAAGCTGTTCTTGAGTCGGTTGGTACGTGACCTCAGACTTTTGTATCTTTTTCCCGATGGAAGAAGGCGGAAGAGAGAATGTCCGGGTTTTGTGGGGACCCTGGATTATGCTGGCTGCTTTTCTGAGGCAGTGGGAAGGAGTGAATGGATGGGAGGCTGGTTTGTGTGATGGATTGGGTTATGTTCACAACCCTTTATAGTTCCTTGCGGTCTTGGGCAGAGCAGGAGCCCATACCAAGCTGTGATACAACCCAGAAAGAATGCTTTCTGTGGGGCATCTGTAAACGTTCGCAAGAGTCGTAGCGGACATGCCAGATTTCGAGGGACTGAGTTTAGGAATCGGGAGGTAATGCTGCAACTTTACAGGACCCTCGTCAGGCCTCATTTGGAGTACTGTGCGCAGTTCTGGTCGCCTCACTATAGGAAAGACGTAGAAGCTATTGAGAGGGTACAGAGGAGATTTACAAGGATGTTGCCTGGACTGGGAGGCATGCCTTATGAAGATAGATTGAGGGAGCTGGGACTCTTTTCCCTGGAGAGGCGAAGGTTGAGAGGCGACCTGATAGAAGTTTTTCACTCAGAGGGTGGTGAGTGAATGGAATCGGTTGCCATCAGTGTTGGTGGAGGCGAACTCGCTGGGGTCTTTTAAAAGACTTCTGGATGAGTATATGGGGTTTAATGAGATTGAGGGTTATAGATAGGTCTATAGATTGGTAGGTGTTGATGTGATCGGCACAACTTGTGGGCTGAAGGGCCTGTTTGTGCTGTAGTGTTCTATGTTCTATGTTCTATTTCTTTAGTCTTCTGAGAAAGTAGAGGTGTTGGTGGACTTTCTTAACTATAGTGTCAGCATGGGGGGGACCAGGATAGATTGTTGATGATCTGGACTTCTGAATTCACCAGACGAAGAGGGTAACCTCGAAAGCTTGTGAGAATATTATCAAATAAATTGGTTGGACTAAAACCTGGTGTTGTCAGACTTTTTACTCTGGGTCTAGGCCAGAGCAGGTAAAGACAGCAGATTTCCTTCCCTAAAGTGAACCAGATGGGTTTTTCTGACAACGCTTTCAACTCTCACCATCACAGAGACTAACTTCCAATTCCACTAGCTGCCGCGATGGGATTTGAACCCCGTGTCCACCCGCACCTCCCCCCGAGCTTTATCCTGCAGCCTCTGGGATTTCTAGTCCGGTGACAGTAACACAATGCCAGTGGTGTGGGATTTTTGATATCCATGTAACAGGGCCTTGGGTTAATGTCTCACCTGAAAGCTAACATCTCTGGCAAGGCCGCACTGCACTGGACTATCAGCCTTCATTGCGCGGCCAAGGAATATAAACTTTCAAATTCAAAGAACAAGGAAAATTACAGCACAGGAACAGGCCCTTTGCCCTGTACCAACCACGCTGCCCTACTGAACCAAAACCCCCTACCCTTCCGGGGACTGTATCCCTCTATTCCCATCCTATTAACCAACATAAGAAATAGGAGCAGGAGTAGGCCATCTAGCCCACCCCGCCATTCAATAAGATCATGGCTGATCTGAAAGTGGTTCAGTTCCACTTACCCGCCTGCTCCCCTTAATTCCCTTATCGATCAGAAATCTATCTAACTGTGACTTAAACATATTCAACAAAGTAGCCTTCACCACTTCAACGGGCAGAGAATTCCAGAGATTCACCATTCTTTGAGTGAAGAAGTTCCTCCTCAACTCCGTTCTAAACTGCCCCCCACCCCCATTATTTTGAGGTTGTGCCCTCTAGTTCTGCTATCCTTTCTAAGTGGAAAGAATCTCTCTACCTTTACCCTATCCATCCCCTTCATTATTTTCCAAGTCTTGATAAGATCCCGCCTCAGCTTTCTAAACTGTAACGAGTACAAACTCAGTCTATTCAATCTCTCCTCATAAGCTAACCCCCTCATCTCCGGTATCAGCCTGGTGAACCTTCTCTGTACTCCCTCCAAGGCCAATATATTCTTTCGCAAATAAGGGGACCAAAGCTGCACACAGTACTCCAGCTGCGGCCTCACCAGTGCCCTGTACAGTTGCAGCAAGACCTCCCTACTTTTATATTCAATCCCCCTCGCTATAAAGGCCATTTGCCTTCTTGATCACCTGCTGCACCTGCAGAGTGGGTTTTTTTGCGATTCGTGCACAAGGACCCCCAGATCCCTCTGCACCGTAGCATGTTGTAATTTTTCATGTATTTGCTCAGACGCCCTTTAAAACTCTCGATCGTATCTTCTTCCACCAGTGACCGCAGGGTCAGGAATGGTTGCTGCAGGTCCCGGGGTTCAAATGTTTTAATCGGAGTAGAGAAGGAGGTAGAAGGGGGGGAGGGGTAGCATTATTGGTCAGGGACTGTATCACAGTGTCAGAGAGGAAGTTTGATGAGGACTTGTCTGTTGAGGTAGTATGGGCGGAGATTAGAAATAGGAGAGGAGAGGTCACCCTGTTGGGAGTCTTTTATAGACCTCCTAAAAGTTCTAGAGAGGTTGAGGAAAGGATTGCGGAGACGATCCTGGTTAGGAGTGATAGTAATAGGGTAATTGTTATGGGGGACTTTAACTTTACTAATATTGATTGGAATTGCTATAGCTCTGGCTCGTTAGAGGGGTCAGTTTTTGTACAAAGTGTGCAGGAAGGTTTTTTGACTCAGTATGTAGATAGGCCAACTAGAGGTGAGGCTATATTGGATTTGGTGCTGGGTAATGAGCCAGACCAGGTGCTAGACTTGGAAGTTGGTGTGCATTTTGGTGATAGTGACCACAATTCAGTTACGTTCACCTTAGTGATGGAAAGGGATAGGCATGAACCTCGGGCCAGTAGTTTTAGCTGGGGGAAGGGTAATTATGAGGCCATTAGGAGAGAATTAGGAAGCATAGGTTGGACTAGGAGATTACAGGGACTGGGAACGTCCGAAATGTGGAGTTTTTTCAAGGAGCAGCTACTGCGAGTCCGTGATAGGTATGTCCCTGTCAGGCAAGGAGGAATTGGTGGGGCTAGGGAACCGTGGTGCACTAAAAAAGTTGATTCATTGGTTAAAAAGAAAAAGGAGGCTTATGTTCTGATGAGACTTGAGGGCTCGGGTAGTGCACTAGAAAACTTTAGATTGGCTAGGAGGGAGTTGAAGAGTGAGTTAAGAAGGGCTAAAAGAGGACGTGAGAAGACTTTGGCTGATAGGGTTAAGGAGAATCCTAAGGCGTTCTATAGGTATGTCAAGAACAGAAGGTTGGTTAGGGCAAGATTAGGGCCAGTTATAGACAGCAGAGAGAAGTTATGTGTGGAACCGGAAGAGATTGGAGAGGCATTGAACCAAAATTTCTCTTCGGTGTTCACGCAGGGGGACAAGAATATAGCTGAGGAGGACACTGGGTTGCAGGGGAGCAGAATTGACAATGTTACAGTTGATGAGGATGTGCTGGATATTCTTGAGGGATTGAAAATAGATAAGTCCCCTGGTCCGGATGGGATTTACCCTAGGATTCTCTGGGAGGCAAGAGAAGTGATTGCAGAGCCTCTGGCTCTGATCTTCAGGTCGTCGTTGGCCTCTGGTATAGTACCGTAAGATTGGAGGTTAGTGAATGTTGTCCCATTGTTTAAGAAGGGGAACAGAGACTTCCCCGGGAATTATAGACCGGTGAGTCTCACTTCTGTTGTGGGCAAGGTTTTAGAAAAAATTATTAGGGATAGGATTTATAGTTATTTGGAGAGTAATGAATTGATTGGAGATAGTCAGCATGGTTTTGTAGCGGGTAGGTCGTGCCTTACTAACCTTATTGAGTTTTTTGAGAAAGTGACCAAAAAGGCAGTTGATGTGGTATATATGGATTTTAGTAAGGCGTTTGATAAGGTTCACCATGGTAAGCTTCTGCAGAAAATGCAGATGTATGGGATTAAGGGTAATCCAGGAAATTGGATCAGGAATTGGCTAGCAGATAGGAGGCAGAGGGTGGTGGTTGATGGTAAATATTCGTCATGGAGTTCGGTTACGAGTGGTGTGCCTCAGGGATCTGTTTTGGGGCCACTGCTGTTTGTAATTTTTATTAATGATCTGGATGAGGGTATAGTTGGGTGGATTAGTAAATTTGCTGATGACACCAAAGTCGGAGGTGTGGTAGATAGTGATGAAGGGTGTCATAGTTTGCAGGAAGACTTGGACAGGTTGCAGAGCTGGGCCGAGAGGTGGCGGATGGAGTTTAATGCGGAGAAGTGTGAGGTAATTCACTTTGGCAGGAATAACAGATGTGTTGAGTATAGGGCTAACAGGAGGACTTTGAATAGTGTGGATGAGCAGATGAATCTAGGTGTATGTGTACATAGATCCCTGAAAGTTGGGAATCAAGTAGATAGGGTTGTTAAGAAGGCATACGGTGTCTTGGCGTTTATTGGTAGGGGGATTGAATTTAGGAGTTGCAGCATCATGTTGCAACTGTACACAACTCTGGTGCGGCCGCACTTGGAGTACTGTGTGCAGTTCTGGTCCCCACATTACAGGAAGGATGTGGAGGCTTTGGAGAGGGTGCAGAGGAGGTTTACCAGGATGTTGCCTAGTATGGAGGGGAGGTCCTATGAGGAGAGACTGAGGGATTTGGGGTTGTTTTCGCTGGAAAGAAGGCGGCTAAGAGGGGATCTTATTGAAACATATAAAATGATTAGAGGTTTAGATAGGGTGGACAGTGATAGCCTTTTTCCTCGGATGGAGAAAGCTAGCACGAGGGGGCACGATTTTAAATTAAGGGGGGGTAGTTATAGGACGGATGTCAGGGGTAGGTTCTTTACCCAGAGGGTGGTGAGGGATTGGAATGCCCTGCCTGCTGCAGTTGTAAATGCGCCTAGTTTGGGGGCGTTTAAGAGATCTGTGGATAGGTTTATGGACGAAAAGGGATTGGTTTAGGTTAGTGGGTCATTGTTTTGTAACTGGTCGGCGCAACATCGTGGGCCGAAGGGCCTGTTCTGTGCTGTAATGTTCTATGTTCTACTTCCCCATGAGTTCCAGGCACCCACCACCCTCTGTGTAAAAAACTTGCCTTGTACATCTCCTTTAAACCTTGCCCCTCGCACCTTAAACTTAGTAATTGACACTTCCACCCTGGGAAAAATCTGACTATTCAGAGGCAAGACTACTACTCACAAGATTTGTAGGTTTTACCTCCTGTTGCATGATCTCTGCTCACCCGCCTGATTGTGGTAACTGTGCGGATAGTTTAATTTTAACAGCCCCCTGTCAATTCTCTCCACAGATTGTCCAGGCATGTGGGACAACTTAACCTGCTGGCCAAACGCCGATTACGGGGATGTTATATCCGTCAACTGTCCACGTCTCTTCCGTATCATTAACACCGATGATGGTAAGAGGGAGCGCAATGGGGTCTATCAAAACTGGAGTGAAAAGTGACCATTTCAAATCATTAGGAGCTCAGGGTGTCTCTGGGTTTGCCTTTCGAGAAGGAATTAGACATCGCTTCTGGGGCTAAAGAGATATGTAGGGGGAAATGGGATCGGGATATTGAATTCAATAATCAGATAAACGGCTCAAGTTTATTTATTTATTATTGTCACAAGTAAGCTTACATTAGGCAATGAAGTTAGTGCGAAAATCCCCTCGTGGCCACACTCCGGCACCTGTTTGGGGTACACTGAGGGAGAATTTAGCACGGCCAATGTGCCCTAACCACGCGTCTTTCAGACTGTGTGGGGGGGTTGGGGGGGGGAACTGGAGCAAACCCACGCAGACACGGGGAGAATGTGCAGACTCCACACAGACAGTGAGCCAAGCTGGGAATCGAACCCGGGGTCCCTGACAGTGTGGGGCAGCAGCGCTAACCACCGTGCCACTGATTCTCTGTGAGTTCAGTAGAAGTTACCACTGCGAGGCTGTCTCACCGGCATCCTTGTTGTGAAGGAAACCTGTGCAAGGTGGTCAAAGCAATCCACGCCTTTAGCAGCGTGGAATAATTGTGGTCCATCCGCCGTCATAAGAACATAAGAACATAAGAAATAGGAGCAGGAGTAGGCCATCTGGCCCTTCGAGCCTGCCCCGCCATTCAATAAGATCATGGCTGATCTGTCGTGACTCAGCTCCACCTTCCCGCCCTCTCCCCATAACCCTTAATCCCTTCTCTTATCAAAAACCCATCAACCCGCTTCTTAAAAATATTTAGCGAGGCAGCCTCCACCACTTCAACGGGCAGAGAATTCCAGAGATTCACCACCCTTTGAGTGAAGAAGTTCCTCCTCAACTCTGTTCTAATCCGCCCCCCCTTTATCTTGAGGCTGTGCCCCCTAGTCCTACTGTCTTTTTTGAGTGGGAAGAGTCTCTCCACCTCTGTCCTATCCATCCCATTCATCATCTTATACGTCTCAATGAGATCTCCCCTCATTCTTTTAAACTCTAACGAGTACAAGCCTAGTTTATTCAGCCTCTCCTCATAGCTCAATCCCCTCAACTCCGGTATCAGCCGAGTAAACCTCCTCTGCACTCCCTCCAGGGCCAAAATATCCTTGCGCAGGTGCGGCGCCCAAAACATTTTGCCTCCTGGGAAGGGGCGCGTGTTGCCGCGGAACCCCCTCGGGCTCTATCCTACTGAATTGGAAGCGTGCCTGATTTGACCGCATGGTCTCACACCGAACTCTCTCCAGTTATAGGGATCATCTACAGAAACTGCACAGACGAAGGCTGGTCGGAAACTTTCCCCCATTACTACGACGCCTGCGGAGGTGATGAAAATATAACCGGGACAGCTGACCAGGTAAGGCCATGGGAGCAGAGGTAGGCCATTCAGCCCATCGTATCTGCTCCACCATTCGATGAGATCGTGATGTGACAACCCTGAACTCCGCTTTCCAGCCTTATCCCCACAACCCTCGATTCCCTCACTGATTAAAAATCCCTGCCTCAGTCGTGAAATACTTAATGACTCAATCTCGCAGCCCTCTGGGGTAAAGAATTCCACAGACTCACTACCCTCCAAGAGAAGAAATTCCTCCTCATCTCTATCTGAAATGGGTGACCCCCTTTACGTTAAGATTGTGTCCTCTGGTCCTAGACTCTCCCACAAAGCATACCATTCATGGAGTACACTGGGGAGAAGGAAAGGAGAGAGTGCAGAATGTTAGTGTTACAGTCATAGCTAGGGTGTAGAGAAAGATCAACCTAATGTGAGGTAGGTCCATTCAAAAGTCCGGTGGCAGCAGGGAAGAAGCTGTTCTTGAGTCAGTTGGTACGTGACCTCAGACTTTTGTATCATTTTCCCAATGGAAGAAGGTGGAAGAGAGAATGCCCAGGGTGTGTGGGATCCTTAATTATGCTGGCTGCTTTGCCGAGGCAACGGGAAGTATAGACAGAGTCAATGGATGGGAGGCTGGTTTGCGAGATGGATTGGGCAACATTCACAACCTTTTGTGAATGGTCTTGGACAGAGCAGGAGCCCATACCAAGCTGTGATACAACCAGAAAGAATGCTTTCTATGGCGCATCTGTAAAAGTTGGTGAGAGTCGTAGCAGACATGTCAAATTTCCTTTGTCTTCTGAGAAAGTAGAGGCGTTGATGAGTACATGGGATTTAATGGGATTGAGGGTAATAGCTGGGGCCTAGTAGGTAGAGATATGATTGGCGCAACTTGTGGGCCAAG